>WSYQ01000843.1:0-62684 GCA_011426435.1 Lysiphlebus fabarum
TTTTTAAGTAGAAAAAAAAAAAAAAAAAAAAAGTTGTCATACATTTTGATAGATTTTAATATGAGATATCAGTTGAGCATCTTTGGCGGTTATAACATTTATATATTTTTCCCCTTTACTCACTATTCAACTCAAAAAAAAAAAAGAAAGAAAGAAAAAACAAATTAATGATTATTTTATCATTTTAAAATTTGTCCTCATTAAAATTTTATCAATAATCCATTAATGAATTATAAAACAAGTAGTTACATCAAGTTCCTTGAAGTAGATCATTCATAAAATCCATTAAAAATATAAATAAACATAAAAAAAAGATAGTTATATTATAAGAAATTAAAAAAGAAAAGAAAAATAGATAAAAGAATACTCTTCCTCGACAGAGGAAGATTGATTGAATGAAATAAGTTGAAAATTTTCTAATGAATTGAACAGAACATTTGTTTTAATTTTATAACGTAACGAAAAATAACATTATTATTGATGAGATTACCATCAATTGATTGTTCAAAGTTTATTTCGAAAATACAGTAAATAATGAGCAAGTTTAAGAGAGCTCAATGAGTGCTTAATATTTATTTTCTTGTACGAGAGCTCTCAATTGGCATGTGATGATTTTTGAGAAGAAAAAAAAAATATTGTCATATTAAATTATAATAATGATAATAATATTTTAATTCGATTAAAAATTAGTATCATAATGAGTGGTATGCAGGATAATTTTTCTGCTGATTGTTGATATTGTAAAGAAAAAAAAATTTTCCTTTTTTTTTTTTTTTTACAAGATGTGGAATAAAGAAAAAAAAAGATGAGATGTATCCATGGGCTATAGAAAAAAAAAAAAAAATACACACTTTATTTTTTAAAAAAAATGTAACAATTTGTTATGTGAAAATTATAAAAATTTATTTTATATTTATATAATTTTTTCACATAACAAATTGATAATAATTAAAATCTTAATTGAATGATCAAATAATGAAAAAATAAAAGTGTGGTTTAAAAATAAAAAATAAAACATTTTAGATAGATGTTATAAAAAATGATAAATAAATAAATGAAATTTTAACGCATATAAAAATGTTGTTGATAGAGATAATGATAATAATTAATCTCTAATTAAATGCGTTTAAATAAATTTAAAAAAAAATTTCTTAGATGCAAAAAGAGTTTGTTGCGTGGCATCGCTGTAGGCAAAAATTTTATATCAAAAATAAGAAAATTTAAAAAAAAAAGACATCAAATAATAAAAAAGATCAAGTAAAAAAGCAATGTAAAAAAAATTATAAAAAAAAGTGTTTTCATTTTCCCCTTAATATAATTGATTTTAATCAATAATAATAATAATAATTTTTGGTGATAATATTGATTTTGTTTTGACCATCTTCCACATGTTGGATTGCAAAATCAGTATTTTAATTTCAACTGATTTTAACCTCAAAATA
Source organism: Lysiphlebus fabarum (assembly GCA_011426435.1). Classification (NCBI taxonomy): domain Eukaryota; kingdom Metazoa; phylum Arthropoda; class Insecta; order Hymenoptera; family Braconidae; genus Lysiphlebus; species Lysiphlebus fabarum. The sequence continues at coordinate 1,443 of WSYQ01000843.1, forward strand.
ATATTTAACATTTGTTATCATCAAAAAAACATTACACATTTTTGTATTAATAGTTTATATTGTCAAAATATATATTTATAAAATGTCTAGCAATAATACGGATCCTTGGAATAATTTAGTTATTAAAAATAACAAAGGTGTAGTAGTAACTAATCCAGTTAAATTGAGTGAACCAATCAAAAAAACATTGAAAACTTTAAAATTTAAAACACCAACTCCAATTCAGGTATAAATAATAAATTATTATTATTAAATATAATTATAAATGATGCTGATAATAATGTTAATTTGTTTATTAATTATTATTTTAGGCTGCTTGTATACCTAGATTATTAAATGGTCAAGATGTTGCTGCTGAAGCTGTTACTGGAAGTGGAAAAACTTTAGCATTTTTAATACCACTTTTAGAACTTATGCTGGTAAAAATAATAATAAAAATAATTATAATGTATAGTTATATAAATAAATTGATATAATAATTTTTTTTTTTTTTTTTAGAAAAGAGAAGAACCTTGGAAAGATACTGAAATTGGTGGTTTAATAATATCTCCAACTCGTGAATTAGCAAGTCAAATAAGTGATGTTTTAGAAAAGTTTTTATTAAATATACCATCATTAAAACAAGTTATGTTAGTTGGTGGTACAACAACAGTTACAGATGATATTAAAAAATTAAAAAATAAAGCAAATATAATTGTTGCAACACCAGGTAGATTAGGTGATATATTTGAAAATTTTGAAGATACATTAAGACGTAATGTTAAATCAATTGAATTACTTGTACTTGATGAAGCTGATAGATTACTTGGTCTTGGTTTTGAAGATGATTTAAATAAAATATTTAAAAAATTACCAACTCAAAGAAGAACTGGTTTATTTTCAGCAACACAAACAACTGAATTAGCTGAAATATTTCGTGCTGGTTTAAGAAATACAGTTGTTATTAGTATTAAAGAAAATTCAAGTTTATCAACACCAATAACATTAAGTAATCATTATACAATTGTTGATGCTAATAATAAATTAGCATCATTAATTAGTTTTATACAATCAAAACAAATTAATATGAAATATATGATATTTTTTTCAACATGTGCATGTGTTGATTATTTTAGTCATGTTATTAGTTTATTATTACCATCAATAAAAGTATTAGCATTACATGGTAAAATGAAAAAAAAACGTCAAAATATATTTGATGAATTTCGTAATATTAATTATGGTATAATGGTATGTACTGATGTTATGGCTAGAGGTATTGATATACCAGAAGTTGATTGGGTATTACAATATGATCCACCATCATCAGCAAGTAGTTTTGTTCATCGTTGTGGTAGAACAGCTAGAATTGGTAATGAAGGTAGTGCATTAGTATTTCTTTTACCAAATGAAGATGCATATATTACATTTATTAAAAATAATCAAAAAGTTGAACTTGGAGAAATTAATATTAATATTGAACAATCAATTATTGATAAATGTAATAATACTATGAAATGTATACAAAAAAAAGATAGACTTTATTTTGATAAAGCAAATCGTGCATTTGTATCATATATACAATCATATCATAAACATGATTGTAGTAAATATTTAATTAAAATTGATGAATTAGATCTTGCTAAAGTTGCATATGGTTTTGGTTTATTAAAAATGCCAAGAATGCCTGAAACAAAAGGACGTGATTTAACATCATTTATTGAGGAAGATATTGATTTTAATAAAATATCATATAAAAATAAACAACGTGAACAAAAAAGATTAGAACAATTAAGTATATATAAAGATACTGGTATTTGGCCAAGTAAACATAAAAAAAAACCAAAACAAACTGAATCATGGTCAGAGGCTAAACAAAAAAAAATTATAAAACAAACAAAAAAAGGTTTAAAATTGGAAAAAAAAGCTAAACGTATTGAAGCTGGTGGTCCAGCAAAACCAATTAGAAAAAAGAAAAATAAAATTTTACAAGAAGATATTGATGATATTGCTAAAGATATTGCATTGATTAAAAAAGAAAGAAGAGGAAAGGTAATTATTTCTTTTTTTATTTAATTTTATTATTTAATTTTAATTATGTTTGTTTTTTTTTTTTTATTTTAGATTTCAAAGGAGGAATTGTATGATGCTCTTGGTTAAAACAACAACAATAATGTACCTATATTTATTTTATTTTATTTTTTATTTTATTTTTTTTTTTTTATAAATAAAATAATCAAATTGAAGAATCATGTTTTTCATTTTATTTTATTTATTAAAAACTTTGATGATACTTGTTAGCATGTATCAAGGTCATCATGAATTTATTTTTTTTTCTCTTTTAAAAATGGAAAGTAAAACTTTAAATCTGTTGGAATAATCTTTCTTGCTCCAACAAGTATTTTTTTTTTTTTTTGTTTTGTAAACAACCAACTCATCATAAATATAATATTATAAAAATTAAATTTAATAATTATTTTATCATTATTATTGGTCGATACTGAGAATCAATATTTAACAATTTTGATTGAATTGGTTTTTTTTTTATTTATTATTTTATTTGCTCACGTGGTATTTTAGTATGACTCAAATAAAATAGTAGGGGGAACATGAGTCAGCCTCTTACTGGAACCCTTATGTACACTTATGTATATGCTTGTCCCCACTTTTATTGAATAAAAAATATAATAAATAAAATGACACATATCTAAAACGACAAACACAGCAGATTTTATTACAATTAACAAATAAAATAATATTTCAACAACAAGTGACACAAATTATATTTTATTAATAAATTTCAAAAGTTTTTATCTTTTTTGATTTTTTTTTTTTTTTTTTTTTTTTGTAACGTGTGTTCAATTTGAATATAAAATACTTGTTGATTATTATCAATTTGAATTTTATTTATTTATTATATTTTAAAGATGGTATTGAGCTCTGAAATGGAACAAGAAGATAAACCAAAGTGGCTTCTTGAATTGGAAAATCGAAAACGAAAAGTGAGTAAATATTATTTGTAAATTAACAAAAAAAACTAAAAATTTTATTTTAAAATATTTCCTTTGTTATTTTGTAAATGATAATTAAAAATTTATTTATTTTTTCATTTTTATAGCCTCGTTTAGCTCATGAAGTTGGAGCTGGTGCACCATGTATGAAATGTATTCAAAGTTGTCCAGGTTTAGATTTACATTTTTGGCGTAAAATATGTAAAAATTGTAAATGTAGTCGTGATGATCATGATGTACCAAATGATGAATTTCCTCAATTTGATTTATTATTTGGTAAATCAAAAAATCAATCAAATAAAAAAAAAATGATATTATTAAATATTTATGAAAAAGATAATAATAAAGGTGAAATATTTGATTGGGCACCACCAGATACAACAGCTGAACTTGCTGTTGATTATATGAAAGCATTACCAAATGATAAATTACCAATAAAAGGTACAGCTGGTGCTGCATTAAGAAAACAACAATTACAAAAACAATTACCACTTCATGATATTGATCATAAAGTATGTGATGAATTAACTGAATCAGAACGTACACAATTTGAAAGATATTTAGATAATTTAAAAAAATATGCTGGACAAGGTAAAGTTACTAAATTTGTAACAGCTAAACCATTTGATAAAAATCAAATGGCAATATCAAATTCAACTGATTATTTAACACAAAAACCTGAACAATCAATTGATTATAAAAATATTAATTTACGTACACCAAGTAGTTTTATACCAGAAATATTACCACATGATATTAATCAAGATAAAGTTTTTGATTATCATCGACGTGCAAATATATTAGGAAGTTCTTCTTTACCTGGTGCTGAATTAAATCATAATAAAATTAATTATCCTGAAATTGGTGAAACATCATCTAATCAAAAATTACCAGCATATTCAAATGATAATAATATAAAAGGTAATATAATTAAAACAAATATTACACCTCATACACAACATTCAACATATCTTGAACGAGCACATGAATACTCACAAAATCCATTGGAAAAAATTAAATATAATAATAATAATAATAATAATCACGGAGCAATTGATAATTCAATTATAAATGATAATAAACAGCCTGGTTATTTAGATAATTCCATGACACCTAGTGGTATTGAAGCACAAATTTCACGTTTAAAAAGTCCAGACAGTCATTTAATACAATCTGAAAGCTTAATTAAAGGTTCAATCAATCCAGCAATTAATTTTGCTCAAACAAATATTCATAATTATGATAATAATAGTAGTGATTCAGTTGTAACAAATAATTATCCATATAATCATCAATATCAAAGAATTGGTGGTGTTGGTAATTATTCAGGAGAATTAGCAAACTCTGAAAGTGTAATGGGTACAATTGGACGTTTTGATAATAAACCTGGACAACAATTAGACAATCCTAATGATTATCATCATACTATTAATAATACAAAGAATAATTATGATTTGATAAATTCAATTGGAGTACCAAGTTATCAAAAACATAATTATCAAAGTAATAATAATAAATCTCTTCAAGCTCAATATTGTCCAAATAAAATTGAAAAATCAATATGTAATAATGATAATTATCATAATGAAGAAAATTCAATATTAGCTGATAAAATATTATCTGATGCATTATTACAACCAAGTTCAATAAATTCTAGTGATATTATTGGTAGTACACTTGATCAACAAGGTTTAAATTATATTCGTGAAAAATTAACATCAAAATATTCTGATAAAATTAATTCAAATGAAATAAATAATTTACAAATGATAAATAATTCATCTGGATGTTTAAATAAAAATTCAATAAAACCAATAGATACACAATTATTAAATTATGGTGGTGGTATAAATCCAACTATTATAAATTCACAAGAACAAAATATACAAATATTTCCAGATGAAATTAATGGATCATCATCATCATCAAAACTTATGGAAAATCCAGCAACAGATTATTTAGGTTTAGCAATGAATAATCTATCAATGATACAAAAAAAAGTACAAATTTGTCATCAATGTCAAGAGGATATTGTTGTTGGTGATGTTGTTGTAACTGCTGAAAAAGCTAAAGATGCTGCATGGCATCCAGGATGTTTTATTTGTTCAGTTTGTAATGAATTATTAGTTGATCTTGTTTATTTTTATTACAAAGGTAAATTATATTGTGGAAGAGATCTTGCTGGTCTTTTAGAAATACCAAGATGTTTTGCTTGTGATGAGGTAAATTATAAATTTTATTAATATATATTTTTTATTCAATATGTGTTTTAATTTTAAAATAATAAATTGTGTTTTGTTTTTATTTAGCTTATATTTGTGAGAAAATATACTGTTGCTGAAGGACATAATTATCATGTTAAACATTTTTGTTGTTGGGATTGTGATTTACCATTAGCTGGACAACAATATATATCTGAAGATGATAAACCATTTTGTCTTCCATGTTTTAAAAAATTATATGCTAAAACTTGTAATACTTGTAATGGTGTTATTGCACCAGATCAAGTTGGTGTTGGTGTTAAACATTTAGATTTTCATGCAACTGATGAATGTTTTTGTTGTGCTGAATGTAAAAAGCCACTATTAAATGGTAAAATTGCTATTAAAAATGATAAACCATTTTGCAGCAAAGAATGCATCATAAAATTTGAATAAATAATATTAATATATAATAATTTTAATTACAAATTTATATTTGTATAATTTTATATTAATAATTTTCAATTTTTCATTTATAAATTTAATCAAAATAAATTAATTATTATTAATAATTTATAATAAAAAATGACAAAACAATTTATTTTATTTTTATTTATTTTAAATATATAATAAGATATTTAAGATTTTAAAATTCTGTAAATACCAAAAATATATATCATTTTTAATTTGATAAAACAATATTCACCCATAAATCTTTAGACTTAAAAATTTTACAAACATTTTACATCAAACATAAATCAAGATTGTTTTGGTTTAAAAATACGCCTACACAATAATAAAAAAAAAAAAAAAGAATCATATTATTTATCTATGATTATTAAAAACTTGAAAAAAAAAAAAAAACAATTTAATTTTTTCATCAATTATCAACAAACTTGTTATATAAATTGTATTTATAAAAACAATTTTTTTTTTCTTTTTATTATTATTTTTTTTTTTCCTAAATTGTTTGTAAACAAATTAAACTTAATATAAAAGATGATAAATTTGATTAATGAATATTTACTCTGATTCACTGTCAACAACATTGCGAATTCTTTTGCTCATTTCTTGACTTGTTTTTGGTGAAGCTGGAGCTGTTGGACTTGCTGATAAATCTTTTTTTGGTTTTGGTCCAACTCGTGAACGTGTTACACGACCTAAAAATAATTGAAATAATTAAATTTATTAATATTTATTATCATTAAATTTAAGTATTATTTTTTATATATATTTACCTCCAGTTATAATATTATTTAAATCCAATTCACTGACACTTGATTCTTTTTCCTTTTCTTTTTCACATTTTGAACTATAAAAAGCTCTGCATTTTTCCATTGTTGGTGTACCAATAATACCTTTTTCTTCTATATATTCTTTTATTTTTTTAATTTTGGCTGAATCAGTTTTAAGACCTTGAAAAAGTTCAGTATTGTATGAACGTATTCTTATTCCCATTGCATAAACCATTGCTTTTAATTTTTTTAACTGTCTTGCATATGGCTATAAATGAAATAAATAAATTAATAATTAAATCATAAGATAAATATATACAAATTAAATAATATTCAAATCAAATTACCTCATGTATTTCTTTTTCATCATTACTATTATTATTATCACTTGCTTCACTTGCTGCATCTTTTTTAGAATTTTTTTCATCATTAACTTTAAGTTTTTCAGCTCTATTAGCAAGACTGTGTTCTTCTTCATCTTCTAAACTATTATTTTTATTTTTTTTACCAGATAATTTAGTTTTTTTATTATTTACTGATTTTTTTGTATTTGTTTTTTTTACTGTTGATTTTTTAACTGGTTTTTTTTTTTTTTTTGAATAATCTTCATCATCTGAATTATCATCTTCACTTTCAGATTCAGTTTTATCATCTTCATCAGTTACAGATTCATTTTTTTTCATTGATTTTACAGCTCTTCTTAATGTTTTTTTTCTTGGTTTTTCATCATCAGATTTTTCATTTTCAATTTTATCATCATTATCAGATTTGGTTGTTTCTTTTTCAGTTGTTTTTGATTTAACTGTATTTTTTTTTGTTTTTGAAACATCTTTTTTTTTAGTTTCAGCTGCTACTTTATCATCATCATCATCTTCACTTTCAATTTTTTGATTTTTTTTATCTAATGATTGTTCAGTTTCTTCATTCTTTTTACCAGTTTTATCAGCAACTTTTTTAGTATCATTATTATTTTTTTTCTTATCTGTTTGATTATCATCATTACCAGTATTATCATCACTCTTATTTAAAGTATCATCAGGAGTATCATCCTCATCACCACTCATTTCTAATTCACCTTCATTTGGTTTAGCCTTGACAATAATTGTCTTGGGCCTTGGTTTATCTTCTTGTTTTGTTTCATCTTCAGATTCTGAAGCATCTTTATCACTTGCACATTCAACTGACATTTCCAATCCGTTAACAACTTCAGTATCTTTATCAGTTTTTTTTTCCTTGGGTTTTATAATATCTGATTTTTCAGTATTAATTTCATCTTTTGTTGATGATTTTTCCTCTACTTTTTCACTAGATGACTCATCATTAACCTGTGTTATATAAAATATAGTTAATTATATTATTTTTTATTTCTTCCAGAATAATTAAATTCTAAAAAACAAATATATACCTTTTTTTCTTCAGAAACAGTTGTTTCACAATCCATTTCATCATTAGCTTTTGCTAAATTTTTATTTTTATTATCATCATCTTCTTTGACAGCATCACCATCACCATTACCATTTGCTTTTACATCATTTTTTTTCTCTTCATCTTCCAATTTTTTAGTAACATCTTCATCTAATTTTGGCTTTTTAGCTGCTCTTTCAATTTCATCATCTTCAATTGATGCATCCAATGGACGTTTTTTAATATCATCAATATCAATTTTTTTACTATCATCTGATGTTGGTTCAGCTGTATTATCAACAACCATTGCTGTGTCTGCTTCTGATTCAACCATTTTGACTTGTCACGTAAAATCTAAAATAAAAAATTGTTAATTCTTAAAATTAATTAATTACCATCAAGAAAATTATAAATAATATTAACAATTACAATTACACATATAATCTTAATAATTATCAATATATAGTTTTTTTTTTTTTTTTTTTTGTAAACAAAATCTTTTATTATTTATTATTTGTTTTGATGCATAATAATTTATGACTTGTTGAATTTAATCAACAATATGTGTGTTATGATTTTAACCTTAAAAAAAATATATGATAAGATAAAAAATAAATATTCAACTAATTTAATATTATTTTTATGAATATTATAAATGATTAGTCACTGTGTTGACGATATTATTATAAATAGTTGTATATTTATAATAAATATTTATTAATAATATTAATAACATAATATATATAAATAAATAATGTAATTGCAGATTTTAAAGACGCCGAAAAGATAAGATAACAATTGTAATATAATTTTATATATTGTAGAATTATTAAACTATAAATACCTGATGTTTATGTTTATATTTATTGTTTATATATTTATAAATATATATATGATGTTTATATTGTATATATTTTTATGTTTTTTTCACAAGTTTAGTGAATTGCGCGGGCAAAATCTACGCGGTAACGTATATTTGAGCGGCCATGTTATGTATTTACACAATTAATCAAATTATAATTTTTTTTATTTATTTATTTATATTTTTTTTTATCGTACTATTATTATTTTTTTTACTATTGTTGTTATTTTAGAACAGTACAAGAGCGACATCTAACAAAAAAAAATGGCGTCGTATTTCTTTAGAAATTTACGACGCCATTTTTTTTTTTTTGTTATTGTTTGTTGTTGTTATTGTTTGTTGTTGTGTTGTATAAAGTTTAATAAACACAATATTATTACATATTTAATAACATTAAAAATGTAAAAGAATAAATAAATAGTTATCAATAATAGTAAAGTATTTATTATTCATCATGCTGCAGCTAATGTTTTTATTTTTTGATAAAAATGTATGCTAAATTACCATAATCTTTTTGTATTTTAACTATTGTTCATCTGTTATATAAACGATTTTTAGATGTAGGTACATATTAAAAAGTAAAAATTATATTTCAGATTTCCACAACAATAGATGTCAAACGAGCTGAACTAGCTGAATTTTTGTTGATTTATAAACAATATACAAGATCATGAGAGAATTGAATCCTGTTAAAAATAAAAAATCTCAAATGTCTGGAAGACATAAATGGCTTTTAGCCAAAGCTGTACTATATTGCTGTAATTTTTTTTGGTGGATTATTTAAAAATGTAATCTTGATGCTGCAGAGCCATGAAATTTTCATTATCATTTGAAATATTCCAGGTAATAATTATCAACTTATAATATGTTTATTCTAATGGAAAAAAAAACTAATCAAATTAACAATTAAGAAGAAGGAAAAACAAACCAATTTAATAATTAAACTCTGATAATTAAAATAATAATAAAAACGATCTTATATTTTGTTTGTTTCAAAGGTTGAATATTTTATTGACATCAATTGTGATTATATGATTATCTTGATGAAAAAGATACAGTATAACTTAATACAGATATAATAAAAAGTATTAACAAATGACCAAATAAGATTAAATCATGAACAAAGAAATATAAAAAAAAAAAACTGATTGGTCCATTTTTATTTTTATTATTATTATTATTATTATGATTATTACTATTGGATGACAATGTATTGTTTACATTTAATATATAATCTTGATGAAAAATGATGATAAATAAATATTATTACAGATGTTTCTGGAAATGGAAAGTTATATAAATATATTCTATCTCTATGTGAAATGAATTTTCAACTATAGATATTAACTTGTTGTTTATTAATTTATATTTATAAATTTTTTATATTATAAACTGGTTTATTTCAATTGATACTGTATGCGATGACAGTAATACTGCAATCTGATAAGGAATTTTAAAAAACAAATAAAAAGTAGGTGAAAGAACTCACCTTCTTTGATGTGTTATTAAACTACGCAATCGCAATAAATAAATAAATAAAATATGTTTAAAAAAAAAAGAAAAAAAAAAATACAATTGCATTCTTGGCACGAGTATTTAGTCTCGTGCTCTTGATTATGAAATGTCAGTTTAAAATCATCATTCAACAGATGAGATGGCTGCTAAAGAATTTAACAAATAAAGAAAAAAATTAATTAATTAATATTATTATATATTATTATTAAAAATTCAACCACAAAAGTTTTTATAAAAACTTTTGGTTTTATTTTTATATCAAGACATTTGGAGGTCGTGGAAAGTTATGCCACGTCGCCAACAAAATAAACCAACATTTCGTTCATACAAACGTCAAAGAATTAAGATTTTTTCATATTTAAATATTATTAAATAAATTAATAAATTATAAATAATAAAAATTTAAATTTTATATATCTTTTTTTTTAATATTAAATATTGAAAAAAAAGAAAAAACAAAATATAACAACGTTTTTCATTAATTTTATTTTTATACGAATTTTTTATTTTGAATTTTTATTTTTTTATAATATTACGACAGAATGAACCTGCCGTAGTTTAAGTGATATTTAAACAAATAAATATTTAACATCGAAATTAATACAAAAAAAGAAAATAAAAGTAAAAATATTAATTCAAAAAAAAATCGTATATAAATGGGCATTTTGAGATCACTATTGTTTGGTAAGTTTTATAAAAATAAAATTAAAAATATCAATAATATTTTTGACAATAATTAATGAATAATAAATTTTAATTAAAGGCAAATACCTGATGGTTACAAACACAATAAGTTGTGGAGTAATGATGGGATTTGGTGATTTAATACAACAACGTGGAACTCAATGGAAACGTGATTATTTTGATAAATCATCACAAAATTTAATGAATGATCATTCAACAAAAAAAATGATACAACAATGTTCAAATAATATTGATTTAAAAAGAGGTTTAATACTTGCAAATACAGTTGATAATGAAATTATTGATAATCATGATTTTATAAGAACTAAAAATATGATTACAGTTGGACTTATACAAGGTCCATTTAATCATTATTTTTATATTTTTTTAGATCGTTTATTACCAGGTAAAAATTTTATAACTGTATTTAAAAAAACAATTATTGATCAAATTATTGCAAGTCCGTTATCATTGGGCATATTTTTTATTGGTCTTGGTAAATTAGAAAATCGTAATTCACATGAATTATTATGTGAAATTAAAGAAAAATTTTTTGATACATATAAAATTGATTGTTGTTTTTGGCCACCATCACAATTAATTAATTTTTTATTTGTACCAATGAGATATCGTGTTGTTTATATTAATTTAATGACAATGTTTTATGATATATTTTTATCACATACAAAATATGTTAATTAATTTTATATCAATCAATAATAATATCAAATAAAATTTATAAAAATTATAATTAAATTATAAAATTATATTAAAAAAATTAATTTGTTTTTAGGATTAATAAATAATTATGTACTTTACTTGAATAAAATTGTTTTCTTTATATATGAATATTTTTATTTACTTTATTGTTAAAAAAAAAAAAAAACTTGCATTCGATTTTATATTTGATAAGGAAAGTATATTTTCAAGACAATGAAAACAATGTGTCATATACTTATTGTGAAGATTAATAAATAAGATTGTTAAAAAATTATGGAACAAATATATTTTCTTTTTTTTTATTATATTTTTTTATTTAACAAACAAAACGCCAAATTGTATATAATTAAGAATTCTACTATTATTAACAATGATTTATTTATTGAAGAAATAATAATATGCAATTATTTTTTAAATTTTTATATAAAACATGAATAAAACAATGATATAAACATTTACGATACTTTTATTTTTATTATCGTTTGACAACCGTCAGAATGGCGCCTATAAAGTTTAAGTTTATTTATTTTTTTATATTATCATTTTGTTTTATTATCAAGAGCATGGATCATCGTCTTATTGTTAAAAAATTTCCCAATATCTCTTTTTATCGTATAATCAACAATAATAATTTAACTTTGAATGATTTAATCAAAATTTAATTTAAAATAAAATCAAAATTAATCATAAAAAAATTAGATAGTTTTAAATAATTGGATTTTAGTTATATTTATTCACGAACATAATTGTATATGTATAATTACGATGAACTGAATATATATAAAATCCTATTATAAAAAGTACGGATACGGACCTTTTAGTCGTAATTTAATAGCACGTATTCGATACACTTTTCCGTTTTCTTCATAGATATTTTTCGATTTATGGATATTAACTTATTTTAAAATTTATTGAAAAAAATGTTGAAAATACTAGGCGAACATGACTTGAAAAGAGGTATTCAATGCCGTTCCCCGTTTTTATCTACGATCGATATTTCTTGATTTATCGATATTAACTTATTTTAAAATTTATTGAAAAAAATGGGAAAAATACTAGGCGAACATGACTTGAAAAGAGGTATTCAATGCCGTTTCCCGTTTTTCTGTATTATCGATATTTTTTGATTTATCGATATTAACTTATTTTAAAATTTATTGAAAAAAATGGGAAAAATACTAGGCGAACATGAATTGAAAAGAGGTATTCAATGCCGTTCCCCGTTTTTATCTACGATCGATATTTCTTGATTTATCGATATTAACTTATTTGAAAATTTATTGAAAAAAATGGGAAAAATACTAGGCGAACATGACTTGAAAAGAGGTATTCAATGCCGTTTCCCGTTTTTCTGTATTATCGATATTTTTTGATTTATCGATATTAACTTATTTTGAAATTTATTGAAAAAAATGGGAAAAATACTAGGCGAACATGAATTGAAAAGAGGTATTCAATGCCGTTTCCCGTTTTTCTGTATTATCGATATTTTTTGATTTATCGATATTAACTTATTTGAAAATTTATTGAAAAAAATTGGAAAAATACTAGGCGAACATGACTTGAAAAGAGGTATTCAATGCCGTTTCCCGTTTTTATCTACGATCGATATTTCTTATTTATCGATATTAACTTATTTGAAAATTTATTGAAAAAAATGGGAAAAATACTAGGCGAACATGAATTGAAAAGAGGTATTCAATGCCGTTTCCCGTTTTTCTGTATTATCGATATTTTTTGATTTATCGATATTAACTTATTTGAAAATTTATTGAAAAAAATTGGAAAAATACTAGGCGAACATGACTTGAAAAGAGGTATTCAATGCCGTTTCCCGTTTTTATCTACGATCGATATTTCTTGATTTATCGATATTAACTTATTTGAAAATTTATTGAAAAAAATTGGAAAAATACTAGGCGAACATGAATTGAAAAGAGGTATTCAATGCCGTTCCCCGTTTTTATCTACCATCGATATTTTTTGATTTATCGATATTAACTTATTTGAAAATTTATTGAAAAAAATGGGAAAAATACTAGGCGAACATGACTTGAAAAGAGGTATTCAATGCCGTTTCCCGTTTTTATCTACGATCGATATTTTTTGATTTATCGATATTAACTTATTTGAAAATTTATTGAAAAAAATTGGAAAAATACTAGGCAAACATGACTTGAAAAGAGGTATTCGGTGCCGGTTCCCGTTTTTCTGTATTATCGATATTTTTTGATTTATCGATATTAACTTATTTTAAAATTTATTGAAAAAAATTGGAAAAATACTAGGCGAACATGACTTGAAAAGAGGTATTCGGTGCCGGTTCCCGTTTTTCTGTATTATCGATATTTTTTGATTTATCGATATTAACTTATTTGAAAATTTATTGAAAAAAATGGGAAAAATACTAGGCGAACATGACTTGAAAAGAGGTATTCAATGCCGTTTCCCGTTTTTCTGTATTATCGATATTTTTTGATTTATCGATATTAACTTATTTGAAAATTTATTGAAAAAAATGGGAAAAATACTAGGCGAACATGACTTGAAAAGAGGTATTCAATGCCGTTTCCCGTTTTTATCTACGATCGATATTTCTTGATTTATCGATATTAACTTATTTGAAAATTTATTGAAAAAAATTGGAAAAATACTAGGCGAACATGAATTGAAAAGAGGTATTCAATGCCGTTCCCCGTTTTTATCTACCATCGATATTTTTTGATTTATCGATATTAACTTATTTGAAAATTTATTGAAAAAAATTGGAAAAATACTAGGCGAACATGAATTGAAAAGAGGTATTCAATGCCGTTCCCCGTTTTTATCTACCATCGATATTTTTTGATTTATCGATATTAACTTATTTGAAAATTTATTGAAAAAAATGGGAAAAATACTAGGCAAACATGACTTGAAAAGAGGTATTCGGTGCCGGTTCCCGTTTTTCTGTATTATCGATATTTTTTGATTTATCGATATTAACTTATTTTAAAATTTATTGAAAAAAATTGGAAAAATACTACGCGAACATGAATTGAAAAGAGGTATTCAATGCCGTTCCCCGTTTTTATCTACGATCGATATTTCTTGATTTATCGATATTAACTTATTTTAAAATTTATTGAAAAAAATTGGAAAAATACTAGGCGAACATGACTTGAAAAGAGGTATTCAATGCCGTTCCCCGTTTTTATCTACGATCGATATTTCTTGATTTATCGATATTAACTTATTTTAAAATTTATTGAAAAAAATTGGAAAAATACGAGGCGAACATGAATTGAAAAGAGGTATTCAATGCCGTTTCCCGTTTTTCTGTATTATCGATATTTTTTGATTTATCGATATTAACTTATTTTAAAATTTATTGAAAAAAATTGGAAAAATACTAGGCGAACATGACTTGAAAAGAGGTATTCAATGCCGTTTCCCGTTTTTATCTACGATCGATATTTCTTGATTTATCGATATTAACTTATTTGAAAATTTATTGAAAAAAATGGGAAAAATACTAGGCGAACATGAATTGAAAAGAGGTATTCAATGCCGTTTCCCGTTTTTCTGTATTATCGATATTTTTTGATTTATCGATATTAACTTATTTTGAAATTTATTGAAAAAAATGGAAAAAATACTAGGCGAACATGAATTGAAAAGAGGTATTCAATGCCGTTTCCCGTTTTTCTGTATTATCGATATTTTTTGATTTATCGATATTAACTTATTTGAAAATTTATTGAAAAAAATTGGAAAAATACTAGGCGAACATGACTTGAAAAGAGGTATTCAATGCCGTTTCCCGTTTTTCTGTATTATCGATATTTTTTGATTTATCGATATTAACTTATTTGAAAATTTATTGAAAAAAATTGGAAAAATACTAGGCGAACATGACTTGAAAAGAGGTATTCAATGCCGTTTCCCGTTTTTATCTACGATCGATATTTCTTGATTTATCGATATTAACTTATTTGAAAATTTATTGAAAAAAATGGGAAAAATACTAGGCGAACATGAATTGAAAAGAGGTATTCAATGCCGTTTCCCGTTTTTCTGTATTATCGATATTTTTTGATTTATCGATATTAACTTATTTTGAAATTTATTGAAAAAAATGGGAAAAATACTAGGCGAACATGAATTGAAAAGAGGTATTCAATGCCGTTTCCCGTTTTTCTGTATTATCGATATTTTTTGATTTATCGATATTAACTTATTTGAAAATTTATTGAAAAAAATTGGAAAAATACTAGGCGAACATGACTTGAAAAGAGGTATTCAATGCCGTTTCCCGTTTTTATCTACGATCGATATTTCTTAATTTATCGATATTAACTTATTTGAAAATTTATTGAAAAAAATGGGAAAAATACTAGGCGAACATGAATTGAAAAGAGGTATTCAATGCCGTTTCCCGTTTTTCTGTATTATCGATATTTTTTGATTTATCGATATTAACTTATTTGAAAATTTATTGAAAAAAATTGGAAAAATACTAGGCGAACATGACTTGAAAAGAGGTATTCAATGCCGTTTCCCGTTTTTATCTACGATCGATATTTCTTGATTTATCGATATTAACTTATTTGAAAATTTATTGAAAAAAATTGGAAAAATACTAGGCGAACATGAATTGAAAAGAGGTATTCAATGCCGTTCCCCGTTTTTATCTACCATCGATATTTTTTGATTTATCGATATTAACTTATTTGAAAATTTATTGAAAAAAATGGGAAAAATACTAGGCGAACATGACTTGAAAAGAGGTATTCAATGCCGTTTCCCGTTTTTATCTACGATCGATATTTTTTGATTTATCGATATTAACTTATTTGAAAATTTATTGAAAAAAATTGGAAAAATACTAGGCAAACATGACTTGAAAAGAGGTATTCGGTGCCGGTTCCCGTTTTTCTGTATTATCGATATTTTTTGATTTATCGATATTAACTTATTTTAAAATTTATTGAAAAAAATTGGAAAAATACTAGGCGAACATGACTTGAAAAGAGGTATTCGGTGCCGGTTCCCGTTTTTCTGTATTATCGATATTTTTTGATTTATCGATATTAACTTATTTGAAAATTTATTGAAAAAAATTGGAAAAATACTAGGCGAACATGACTTGAAAAGAGGTATTCAATGCCGTTTCCCGTTTTTCTGTATTATCGATATTTTTTGATTTATCGATATTAACTTATTTGAAAATTTATTGAAAAAAATGGGAAAAATACTAGGCGAACATGACTTGAAAAGAGGTATTCGGTGCCGGTTCCCGTTTTTCTGTATTATCGATATTTTTTGATTTATCAATATTAACTTATTTTAAAATTGATTGAAAAAAATGGGAAAAATACTACGCGAACATGAATTGAAAAGAGGTATTCAATGCCGTTCCCCGTTTTTATCTACGATCGATATTTCTTGATTTATCGATATTAACTTATTTGAAAATTTATTGAAAAAAATGTTGAAAATACTAGGCGAACATGACTTGAAAAGAGGTATTCAATGCCGTTTCCCGTTTTTCTGTATTATCGATATTTTTTGATTTATCAATATTAACTTATTTTAAAATTGATTGAAAAAAATGGGAAAAATACTACGCGAACATGAATTGAAAAGAGGTATTCAATGCCGTTCCCCGTTTTTATCTACGATCGATATTTCTTGATTTATCGATATTAACTTATTTTAAAATTTATTGAAAAAAATTGGAAAAATACTAGGCGAACATGACTTGAAAAGAGGTATTCAATGCCGTTCCCCGTTTTTATCTACGATCGATATTTCTTGATTTATCGATATTAACTTATTTTAAAATTTATTGAAAAAAATTGGAAAAATACGAGGCGAACATGAATTGAAAAGAGGTATTCAATGCCGTTTCCCGTTTTTCTGTATTATCGATATTTTTTGATTTATCGATATTAACTTATTTTAAAATTTATTGAAAAAAATTGGAAAAATACTAGGCGAACATGACTTGAAAAGAGGTATTCAATGCCGTTTCCCGTTTTTATCTACGATCGATATTTCTTGATTTATCGATATTAACTTATTTGAAAATTTATTGAAAAAAATGGGAAAAATACTAGGCGAACATGAATTGAAAAGAGGTATTCAATGCCGTTTCCCGTTTTTCTGTATTATCGATATTTTTTGATTTATCGATATTAACTTATTTTGAAATTTATTGAAAAAAATGGAAAAAATACTAGGCGAACATGAATTGAAAAGAGGTATTCAATGCCGTTTCCCGTTTTTCTGTATTATCGATATTTTTTGATTTATCGATATTAACTTATTTGAAAATTTATTGAAAAAAATTGGAAAAATACTAGGCAAACATGACTTGAAAAGAGGTATTCGGTGCCGGTTCCCGTTTTTCTGTATTATCGATATTTTTTGATTTATCGATATTAACTTATTTTAAAATTTATTGAAAAAAATGACAAAAATACTAGGCGAACATGACTTGAAAAGAGGTATTCAATGCCGTTCCCCGTTTTTATCTACCATCGATATTTCTTGATTTATCGATATTAACTTATTTGAAAATTTATTGAAAAAAATTGGAAAAATACTAGGCGAACATGAATTGAAAAGAGGTATTCAATGCCGTTTCCCGTTTTTATCTACGATCGATATTTTTTGATTTATCGATATTAACTTATTTGAAAATTTATTGAAAAAAATGGGAAAAATACTAGGCGAACATGAATTGAAAAGAGGTATTCAATGCCGTTTCCCGTTTTTCTGTATTATCGATATTTTTTGATTTATCGATATTAACTTATTTTGAAATTTATTGAAAAAAATGGGAAAAATACTAGGCGAACATGAATTGAAAAGAGGTATTCAATGCCGTTTCCCGTTTTTCTGTATTATCGATATTTTTTGATTTATCGATATTAACTTATTTGAAAATTTATTGAAAAAAATTGGAAAAATACTAGGCGAACATGACTTGAAAAGAGGTATTCAATGCCGTTTCCCGTTTTTATCTACGATCGATATTTCTTAATTTATCGATATTAACTTATTTGAAAATTTATTGAAAAAAATGGGAAAAATACTAGGCGAACATGAATTGAAAAGAGGTATTCAATGCCGTTTCCCGTTTTTCTGTATTATCGATATTTTTTGATTTATCGATATTAACTTATTTGAAAATTTATTGAAAAAAATTGGAAAAATACTAGGCGAACATGACTTGAAAAGAGGTATTCAATGCCGTTTCCCGTTTTTATCTACGATCGATATTTCTTGATTTATCGATATTAACTTATTTGAAAATTTATTGAAAAAAATTGGAAAAATACTAGGCGAACATGAATTGAAAAGAGGTATTCAATGCCGTTCCCCGTTTTTATCTACCATCGATATTTTTTGATTTATCGATATTAACTTATTTGAAAATTTATTGAAAAAAATGGGAAAAATACTAGGCGAACATGACTTGAAAAGAGGTATTCAATGCCGTTTCCCGTTTTTATCTACGATCGATATTTTTTGATTTATCGATATTAACTTATTTGAAAATTTATTGAAAAAAATTGGAAAAATACTAGGCAAACATGACTTGAAAAGAGGTATTCGGTGCCGGTTCCCGTTTTTCTGTATTATCGATATTTTTTGATTTATCGATATTAACTTATTTTAAAATTTATTGAAAAAAATTGGAAAAATACTAGGCGAACATGACTTGAAAAGAGGTATTCGGTGCCGGTTCCCGTTTTTCTGTATTATCGATATTTTTTGATTTATCGATATTAACTTATTTGAAAATTTATTGAAAAAAATGGGAAAAATACTAGGCGAACATGACTTGAAAAGAGGTATTCAATGCCGTTTCCCGTTTTTCTGTATTATCGATATTTTTTGATTTATCGATATTAACTTATTTTGAAATTTATTGAAAAAAATGGGAAAAATACTAGGCGAACATGAATTGAAAAGAGGTATTCAATGCCGTTTCCCGTTTTTCTGTATTATCGATATTTTTTGATTTATCGATATTAACTTATTTGAAAATTTATTGAAAAAAATTGGAAAAATACTAGGCGAACATGACTTGAAAAGAGGTATTCAATGCCGTTTCCCGTTTTTATCTACGATCGATATTTCTTAATTTATCGATATTAACTTATTTGAAAATTTATTGAAAAAAATGGGAAAAATACTAGGCGAACATGAATTGAAAAGAGGTATTCAATGCCGTTTCCCGTTTTTCTGTATTATCGATATTTTTTGATTTATCGATATTAACTTATTTGAAAATTTATTGAAAAAAATTGGAAAAATACTAGGCGAACATGACTTGAAAAGAGGTATTCAATGCCGTTTCCCGTTTTTATCTACGATCGATATTTCTTGATTTATCGATATTAACTTATTTGAAAATTTATTGAAAAAAATTGGAAAAATACTAGGCGAACATGAATTGAAAAGAGGTATTCAATGCCGTTCCCCGTTTTTATCTACCATCGATATTTTTTGATTTATCGATATTAACTTATTTGAAAATTTATTGAAAAAAATGGGAAAAATACTAGGCGAACATGACTTGAAAAGAGGTATTCAATGCCGTTTCCCGTTTTTATCTACGATCGATATTTTTTGATTTATCGATATTAACTTATTTGAAAATTTATTGAAAAAAATTGGAAAAATACTAGGCAAACATGACTTGAAAAGAGGTATTCGGTGCCGGTTCCCGTTTTTCTGTATTATCGATATTTTTTGATTTATCGATATTAACTTATTTTAAAATTTATTGAAAAAAATTGGAAAAATACTAGGCGAACATGACTTGAAAAGAGGTATTCGGTGCCGGTTCCCGTTTTTCTGTATTATCGATATTTTTTGATTTATCGATATTAACTTATTTGAAAATTTATTGAAAAAAATTGGAAAAATACTAGGCGAACATGACTTGAAAAGAGGTATTCAATGCCGTTTCCCGTTTTTCTGTATTATCGATATTTTTTGATTTATCGATATTAACTTATTTGAAAATTTATTGAAAAAAATGGGAAAAATACTAGGCGAACATGACTTGAAAAGAGGTATTCGGTGCCGGTTCCCGTTTTTCTGTATTATCGATATTTTTTGATTTATCAATATTAACTTATTTTAAAATTGATTGAAAAAAATGGGAAAAATACTACGCGAACATGAATTGAAAAGAGGTATTCAATGCCGTTCCCCGTTTTTATCTACGATCGATATTTCTTGATTTATCGATATTAACTTATTTGAAAATTTATTGAAAAAAATGTTGAAAATACTAGGCGAACATGACTTGAAAAGAGGTATTCAATGCCGTTTCCCGTTTTTCTGTATTATCGATATTTTTTGATTTATCAATATTAACTTATTTTAAAATTGATTGAAAAAAATGGGAAAAATACTACGCGAACATGAATTGAAAAGAGGTATTCAATGCCGTTCCCCGTTTTTATCTACGATCGATATTTCTTGATTTATCGATATTAACTTATTTTAAAATTTATTGAAAAAAATTGGAAAAATACTAGGCGAACATGACTTGAAAAGAGGTATTCAATGCCGTTCCCCGTTTTTATCTACGATCGATATTTCTTGATTTATCGATATTAACTTATTTTAAAATTTATTGAAAAAAATTGGAAAAATACGAGGCGAACATGAATTGAAAAGAGGTATTCAATGCCGTTTCCCGTTTTTCTGTATTATCGATATTTTTTGATTTATCGATATTAACTTATTTTAAAATTTATTGAAAAAAATTGGAAAAATACTAGGCGAACATGACTTGAAAAGAGGTATTCAATGCCGTTTCCCGTTTTTATCTACGATCGATATTTCTTGATTTATCGATATTAACTTATTTGAAAATTTATTGAAAAAAATGGGAAAAATACTAGGCGAACATGAATTGAAAAGAGGTATTCAATGCCGTTTCCCGTTTTTCTGTATTATCGATATTTTTTGATTTATCGATATTAACTTATTTGAAAATTTATTGAAAAAAATTGGAAAAATACTAGGCGAACATGACTTGAAAAGAGGTATTCAATGCCGTTTCCCGTTTTTATCTACGATCGATATTTCTTGATTTATCGATATTAACTTATTTGAAAATTTATTGAAAAAAATTGGAAAAATACTAGGCGAACATGAATTGAAAAGAGGTATTCAATGCCGTTCCCCGTTTTTATCTACCATCGATATTTTTTGATTTATCGATATTAACTTATTTGAAAATTTATTGAAAAAAATGGGAAAAATACTAGGCGAACATGAATTGAAAAGAGGTATTCAATGCCGTTTCCCGTTTTTATCTACCATCGATATTTTTTGATTTATCGATATTAACTTATTTGAAAATTTATTGAAAAAAATTGGAAAAATACTAGGCAAACATGACTTGAAAAGAGGTATTCGGTGCCGGTTCCCGTTTTTCTGTATTATCGATATTTTTTTATTTATCGATATTAACTTATTTTAAAATTTATTGAAAAAAATTGGAAAAATACTACGCGAACATGAATTGAAAAGAGGTATTCAATGCCGTTCCCCGTTTTTATCTACGATCGATATTTCTTGATTTATCGATATTAACTTATTTTAAAATTTATTGAAAAAAATTGGAAAAATACTAGGCGAACATGACTTGAAAAGAGGTATTCAATGCCGTTCCCCGTTTTTATCTACGATCGATATTTCTTGATTTATCGATATTAACTTATTTTAAAATTTATTGAAAAAAATTGGAAAAATACGAGGCGAACATGAATTGAAAAGAGGTATTCAATGCCGTTTCCCGTTTTTCTGTATTATCGATATTTTTTGATTTATCGATATTAACTTATTTTAAAATTTATTGAAAAAAATTGGAAAAATACTAGGCGAACATGACTTGAAAAGAGGTATTCAATGCCGTTTCCCGTTTTTATCTACGATCGATATTTCTTGATTTATCGATATTAACTTATTTGAAAATTTATTGAAAAAAATGGGAAAAATACTAGGCGAACATGACTTGAAAAGAGGTATTCAATGCCGTTTCCCGTTTTTCTGTATTATCGATATTTTTTGATTTATCGATATTAACTTATTTTGAAATTTATTGAAAAAAATGGGAAAAATACTAGGCGAACATGAATTGAAAAGAGGTATTCAATGCCGTTTCCCGTTTTTCTGTATTATCGATATTTTTTGATTTATCGATATTAACTTATTTGAAAATTTATTGAAAAAAATTGGAAAAATACTAGGCGAACATGACTTGAAAAGAGGTATTCAATGCCGTTTCCCGTTTTTCTGTATTATCGATATTTTTTGATTTATCGATATTAACTTATTTGAAAATTTATTGAAAAAAATTGGAAAAATACTAGGCGAACATGACTTGAAAAGAGGTATTCAATGCCGTTTCCCGTTTTTATCTACGATCGATATTTCTTGATTTATCGATATTAACTTATTTGAAAATTTATTGAAAAAAATGGGAAAAATACTAGGCGAACATGAATTGAAAAGAGGTATTCAATGCCGTTTCCCGTTTTTCTGTATTATCGATATTTTTTGATTTATCGATATTAACTTATTTTGAAATTTATTGAAAAAAATGGGAAAAATACTAGGCGAACATGAATTGAAAAGAGGTATTCAATGCCGTTTCCCGTTTTTCTGTATTATCGATATTTTTTGATTTATCGATATTAACTTATTTGAAAATTTATTGAAAAAAATTGGAAAAATACTAGGCGAACATGACTTGAAAAGAGGTATTCAATGCCGTTTCCCGTTTTTATCTACGATCGATATTTCTTAATTTATCGATATTAACTTATTTGAAAATTTATTGAAAAAAATGGGAAAAATACTAGGCGAACATGAATTGAAAAGAGGTATTCAATGCCGTTTCCCGTTTTTCTGTATTATCGATATTTTTTGATTTATCGATATTAACTTATTTGAAAATTTATTGAAAAAAATTGGAAAAATACTAGGCGAACATGACTTGAAAAGAGGTATTCAATGCCGTTTCCCGTTTTTATCTACGATCGATATTTCTTGATTTATCGATATTAACTTATTTGAAAATTTATTGAAAAAAATTGGAAAAATACTAGGCGAACATGAATTGAAAAGAGGTATTCAATGCCGTTCCCCGTTTTTATCTACCATCGATATTTTTTGATTTATCGATATTAACTTATTTGAAAATTTATTGAAAAAAATGGGAAAAATACTAGGCGAACATGACTTGAAAAGAGGTATTCAATGCCGTTTCCCGTTTTTATCTACGATCGATATTTTTTGATTTATCGATATTAACTTATTTGAAAATTTATTGAAAAAAATTGGAAAAATACTAGGCAAACATGACTTGAAAAGAGGTATTCGGTGCCGGTTCCCGTTTTTCTGTATTATCGATATTTTTTGATTTATCGATATTAACTTATTTTAAAATTTATTGAAAAAAATTGGAAAAATACTAGGCGAACATGACTTGAAAAGAGGTATTCGGTGCCGGTTCCCGTTTTTCTGTATTATCGATATTTTTTGATTTATCGATATTAACTTATTTGAAAATTTATTGAAAAAAATTGGAAAAATACTAGGCGAACATGACTTGAAAAGAGGTATTCAATGCCGTTTCCCGTTTTTCTGTATTATCGATATTTTTTGATTTATCGATATTAACTTATTTGAAAATTTATTGAAAAAAATGGGAAAAATACTAGGCGAACATGACTTGAAAAGAGGTATTCGGTGCCGGTTCCCGTTTTTCTGTATTATCGATATTTTTTGATTTATCAATATTAACTTATTTTAAAATTGATTGAAAAAAATGGGAAAAATACTACGCGAACATGAATTGAAAAGAGGTATTCAATGCCGTTCCCCGTTTTTATCTACGATCGATATTTCTTGATTTATCGATATTAACTTATTTGAAAATTTATTGAAAAAAATGTTGAAAATACTAGGCGAACATGACTTGAAAAGAGGTATTCAATGCCGTTTCCCGTTTTTCTGTATTATCGATATTTTTTGATTTATCAATATTAACTTATTTTAAAATTGATTGAAAAAAATGGGAAAAATACTACGCGAACATGAATTGAAAAGAGGTATTCAATGCCGTTCCCCGTTTTTATCTACGATCGATATTTCTTGATTTATCGATATTAACTTATTTTAAAATTTATTGAAAAAAATTGGAAAAATACTAGGCGAACATGACTTGAAAAGAGGTATTCAATGCCGTTCCCCGTTTTTATCTACGATCGATATTTCTTGATTTATCGATATTAACTTATTTTAAAATTTATTGAAAAAAATTGGAAAAATACGAGGCGAACATGAATTGAAAAGAGGTATTCAATGCCGTTTCCCGTTTTTCTGTATTATCGATATTTTTTGATTTATCGATATTAACTTATTTTAAAATTTATTGAAAAAAATTGGAAAAATACTAGGCGAACATGACTTGAAAAGAGGTATTCAATGCCGTTTCCCGTTTTTATCTACGATCGATATTTCTTGATTTATCGATATTAACTTATTTGAAAATTTATTGAAAAAAATGGGAAAAATACTAGGCGAACATGAATTGAAAAGAGGTATTCAATGCCGTTTCCCGTTTTTCTGTATTATCGATATTTTTTGATTTATCGATATTAACTTATTTTGAAATTTATTGAAAAAAATGGAAAAATACTAGGCGAACATGAATTGAAAAGAGGTATTCAATGCCGTTTCCCGTTTTTCTGTATTATCGATATTTTTTGATTTATCGATATTAACTTATTTGAAAATTTATTGAAAAAAATTGGAAAAATACTAGGCGAACATGACTTGAAAAGAGGTATTCAATGCCGTTCCCGTTTTTCTGTATTATCGATATTTTTTGATTTATCGATATTAACTTATTTTAAAATTTATTGAAAAAAATGACAAAAATACTAGGCGAACATGACTTGAAAAGAGGTATTCAATGCCGTTCCCCGTTTTTATCTACCATCGATATTTTTGATTTATCGATATTAACTTATTTGAAAATTTATTGAAAAAAATTGGAAAAATACTAGGCGAACATGACTTGAAAAGAGGTATTCGGTGCCGGTTCCCGTTTTTCTGTATTATCGATATTTTTTGATTTATCGATATTAACTTATTTTAAAATTTATTGAAAAAAATGACAAAAATACTAGGCGAACATGACTTGAAAAGAGGTATTCAATGCCGTTCCCCGTTTTTATCTACCATCGATATTTCTTGATTTATCGATATTAACTTATTTTAAAATTTATTGAAAAAAATTGGAAAAATACTAGGCAAACATGACTTGAAAAGAGGTATTCGGTGCCGGTTCCCGTTTTTCTGTATTATCGATATTTTTTGATTTATCGATATTAACTTATTTGAAAATTTATTGAAAAAAATTGGAAAAATACTAGGCGAACATGACTTGAAAAGAGGTATTCAATGCCGTTCCCCGTTTTTATCTACCATCGATATTTTTTGATTTATCGATATTAACTTATTTGAAAATTTATTGAAAAAAATGGGAAAAATACTAGGCGAACATGACTTGAAAAGAGGTATTCAATGCCGTTTCCCGTTTTTATCTACGATCGATATTTTTTGATTTATCGATATTAACTTATTTGAAAATTTATTGAAAAAAATTGGAAAAATACTAGGCAAACATGACTTGAAAAGAGGTATTCGGTGCCGGTTCCCGTTTTTCTGTATTATCGATATTTTTTGATTTATCGATATTAACTTATTTTAAAATTTATTGAAAAAAATTGGAAAAATACTAGGCGAACATGACTTGAAAAGAGGTATTCGGTGCCGGTTCCCGTTTTTCTGTATTATCGATATTTTTTGATTTATCGATATTAACTTATTTTAAAATTTATTGAAAAAAATGACAAAAATACTAGGCGAACATGACTTGAAAAGAGGTATTCAATGCCGTTCCCCGTTTTTATCTACCATCGATATTTCTTGATTTATCGATATAAACTTATTTTAAAATTTATTGAAAAAAATGACAAAAATACTAGGTGAACATGACTTGAAAAGAGGTATTCGAGGCACTTTCCCGTTTTTTCCATCATTGATATTTTTCGATTTATCGATATCAACATATTTCAAAATTCATTGAAAAAATTGTTGAAAGTACTAGGCGAACATGACGTGGAAAGAGGTATTCACACCATTTTTTTCTTAACGAATAAAGTTTTTTGAATTCTTTTTCGAGTTTTGTTTCATGTTATCAATGTCGGTTTTTCAGTAATAACAATATTATTAAAAGGTTTCCCTTTTTTTACCACAAAATATTTTATTTAGTGCCGAAGGCATCGTTATTCAAAGCATTCGATGTTGGATTTTTTTTTTTGATTCACGTAGTACGTTTAACGTGTGTGGTGGGAGAATATTGAATTTAGGAATCACCTTAGAAGCAAGATGAAGGTCACAAGGCCAGTTTAATTCGTTCAGTTGTTCAAGTGACACATTGTCATTAAGAAATCTCTCTAATATTTCTGTTATTAAATTGTCAATTAATAATTAATTAAAAATGGCACGTAAATTTTTCGTTGGTGGTAATTGGAAAATGAATGGAACAAAAAAAGAAACTGATGAAATTGTTGCATTTTTAAAAGCTGGTCCATTAGATCCAAATGTTGGTACGTGTTTAATATCAAATTGACTTAAAATATAAACATAAAATTAACAAAATTGTTTAACAAATAATAGTAATAATTAATAATTAATCATTATTTAATACTTTTGTAGAGGTTGTTGTTGGTGTACCATCTATAAATTTGACTTATGCCAAGAGCATTTTACCATCAACAATTGCTGTTAGTGCTCAAAATTGTTACAAGGTCGAAAAAGGTGCATATACTGGTGAAATAAGCCCAGCAATGCTCGTTGATAATGAAATACCCTGGGTTATTCTTGGACATTCAGAAAGACGTAATGTTTTTGGTGAAACCGATGAGTTAATTGCTGATAAAATTGCACATGCCCTTGAGTCTGGTCTCAAGGTAATATTAATATTATTATCATTTTTTTTTTTTTTTTTATCAAATACTTATTATACAATTTATAAAAAACAATTTAATATCTTGTTATTCTTTTATTTATAATTTAAAATTAATAATATCCTATATAATTAAAAAAAAAATAAGGTAAATTATTTCATCATCTTTTTTTATCTCTTATTTTCTTTAATTCAATTGATATTCATTTTTTTTTCTTTTTATCATGTTTTTGTATTATTATATAAAATATAATTATAATATAAATATTTATTATTCTTTTATTTAGGTCATTGCTTGTATTGGTGAAAAATTAGAAGAACGTGAATCTGGTAAAACTGAAGAAGTTGTTTTCAAACAAACAAAAGCAATTGCTGATAAAATTAAATCATGGGACAATGTTGTTCTTGCATATGAACCAGTATGGGCAATTGGTACTGGTAAAACAGCATCACCACAACAAGCTCAAGAAGTACATGATAAATTACGTGCATGGTTGGTTAAAAATGTCAGTCAAAATGTATCAGATACATTGAGAATTATTTATGGTGGTTCAGTAACAGCTAGTAATGCACAAGAACTTGCAAAAGAAAAAGATATTGATGGATTTTTAGTTGGTGGTGCATCACTTAAACCAGACTTTGTTAAAATCATCAACGCTAAACAATAATACATTTATTTATTTTAAAAATTAATCATTTGAATTTTTGTTTATTCAATATTATCTTTCAATTCCAAAGACAGTTGTCACATTAATTTGCATGAA
This sequence comes from Lysiphlebus fabarum, assembly GCA_011426435.1. Lineage (NCBI taxonomy): Eukaryota > Metazoa > Arthropoda > Insecta > Hymenoptera > Braconidae > Lysiphlebus > Lysiphlebus fabarum. The sequence continues at coordinate 29,878 of WSYQ01000843.1, forward strand.
AAAAAAAAAAAAATATATAAGTATAAATAAAAATTAATATTTTTCTTTGTCAATAATTATGTTCATATTAATTATGAGGTATTGTAAGACAAATAAAATAATATTTTCGATGAACAATAATTGTATAAATTTGCTGTTAGAAAAAAAATTTCAATGATTAAATAAAAAATTTAAAGTTAAAAAATGTTTTGTTATTTGTATTATTTATTTAAATAACAAAATTATCATCTATCCAGTTTAATAAAAATCTAATTATTATTAACATACAGGTTTTTTTTGTTTTACATTTTATTAAATTTGTTTTTGTTTTGAATGACTTGTTTTATTTGATCATACCTCGAGTAACAACACCAATTGGTGCATCAATATCTTTAACCATATTAAGACCATCACATTTTGTTCTTGCTAATGCTATTTCAGTGAGTGATTTAAATGTTCTAGGTTCCCAACAAGCTAAATCAGTAAGAATTTTTCTGTTAAGAAATATTTCATTTCTAGCAAGACCTTCTTTAAAAATTCTAGCTGTTATTCCATGTTGTGCTGTAGCTGCATCAAGTCTTTGATCCCAAAGCTAAAAAGTTAATACAATTATTTTAATAAATATTATTATTTAATTTATAAACAAAATTCATTTCAACTTACATCAGATAATTGCATTCTTTTTAATTGTCTTCCTCTAGTTGCAAACATCATGGCTCTGTTTACAGCTTTTATTGTAACTGAATAACAATTTCTTGCACGTCCCTTATAATGCTATTAACAAACAATTATTATTAATTATTAATAATTATTAAATATATTTATACTTGTTATTATTATTATTATTATTATTTACCATGGCCATTCTAAATATTTTTCTTTTTCTCCAAAATTCATCTGGACCCTTATTTCGGGCTAAAAGTGTCAAAGATTTAAATACCATTTTTAATCTTTTTTAATTCAATAAATATATTAACAATTGTTTTTATTTAATTGTTATTAATTATTGTCCGGTATTTGGATAACACACAAGTACAACTCTGAGACTGAGAGGTTATTCTCAAATTAAAAAAAGATAGCAACTGTCATGGCGGCTTATCTGAATTCATTGTAAAAACAAAATTATTCATTTGAATTTCCCGCTATTTTGTATTATCAAAATGGCGATTTCATGACTAGTTTGTGAATGTGTATAATAGATGGCGACTTTTATACTTTCCGTGTTTGTTGGTATTTTTTTTTTTTTATAAAAAAAAAAAAAAAAAAAAAAAAAAAAAGAGAGCAAGTTGATACATAGATTAATAGGCAGACACGTGAGGAAATAAAAAAAAAATATATATATATAATAAAAATTGTTAATAATTATTATTAAACAATGGTTGTAAAAAAAAAGTAAGTAATTTTAAATATTTCTAAATAATGATTTATTTAAAAATAATAATTAAAAGAATTAATTTTAATTTATTAAATGTTTCAATAATTTGTGGTTATATATTGTAAATCAGTACTTGTATTAAAATAAATATATAAATTTTAGGATAAAGCAACGAGAGAAAGATTTTGGTGATATTGATCAGTATGATGATGATGATATAACTGACAGTGATGATCAATTTTCCGACAATGAAAAAATAATAAAAAAAAAGAAGCCAGAAAATTTTGAAAGTGATGATGAAGTTTTTGGTTTGAACTCGGGTGATGATGATGATGATGATGATGAAGATGAAGAGGAGGAGGATGAAGATGATGAAGATTTAATGGAAGAACAACAAAATGATGATATGCCTGATGAACGTGCTTGGGGCAAAAAAAAAGGTCTCTATTATTCAACTGATTATGTTGATCAAGATTATTCAACAACCAATGAAAAAGACCTTCATAAAGCTAAACTTGAAGAAGAAGCAGCACGTACAATACAAAAAAGACTTGCTGAACAACTTGATGATGCTGATTTTGGTCTTGATCAATTTATTGATACAATTAATGATAACGATGTTACAGATGATAAAGAACATGAAGATGTTGTTGTTAAAACAGATTTAACAAAATTAAGTAAAAGAGAAAAACAAGCACTTATGATTAAAGAAAATCCAGAATTTGAATCACTTGTTAATGATTCAAAAGGTAAATATAAAAATTATATTTAACTAATATTATTTTAAATAATTTCATATTATAATATAATATTTTTTTAATTATTTTCAGAACGTTTAATAGAAATTAAAGAAATTTTACGTCCATTTATAAAATTATCAAAAGCAAAAAAATTTCCAAATACAACAGCAGTAAATTTTATACAAGTTAAATATGAATTAGCATTAAATTATTTAACAAATATTATGTTTTATTTTATACTTAAAGCTAAAAAAATTTCAATAACAAATCATCCAGTTATTAAACGTCTTGCTCAATATCGTCAATTATTGACTCAATTAGAAAATAGTCAAGGTGATCTTTTAAAAAAAGCATCTGAAATATTAGCAGCTGAAAAAAATGGACAACAACTTTATGTTATTGAATCTGATGCTGATAAAACAACAAATGACATGATTAAATCAAATGATACAACAACAGAATCAATTGATAATGGTGATGATGATTATGAGGATGAGGATGATGATATTCCAATGGAAGATGATCAAAATAAAGAATCAACAATGCAACTTGATGAAATTTCGGAAGGTCAAAGACGAGGAATAACATATCAAATTGCCAAGAATAAAGGTCTTACACCAAGTAGAAGAAAGGAACTCAGAAATCCACGTGTTAAACACAGACTTAAGTATCGTGAAGCTATCAAACGCAGAAAGGGTGCTGTCAGAGATGTTAGAAAAGAAACAAAACGTTATGCTGGTGAATTGTCTGGTATTAATGCAACAGTTAGCAAGAGTACTAAACTTAGATAAACAAAATATTTTTATAATTAATTTTTAAATAAAAATAAAAAAATAAATAAAAAAAACGTCAATGATTTATAAATAAATTTTTGTTATTTTAAATGAAATTTTCAGTTTATTTTATTTAATTAATAGTACCTATAGTTTATTTAAAAAGAAATAATGAAATAAATTCAAAGATCATAAATTTTTTTTATTCAACAATCTTTATTTATTCAAGTTAAAAAAAAAAAGGAACATAACACGACGATCAAGTGTAATTATTTTTAAAGATTATAATGCAAAAAAAAAAAAAAAGTAAGAATTGTTTTAAGCCTAAGATAAATCTAGATGAATTATTTTATTCAATTTTGGCAAGAATGTCAGCTTCACGGAAAAGATGAAATTCTTTGTCCTCTTCAAGATTAACTTTGGTACCACCATATTCAGGAAGAAGAACTGTGTCACCAACTTTGACACTCAAAGGAACATGTTCTCCTTGCTGTGACAAAATAAATAATAAATATTAAATCTTTGTTTATCATTAAAAAAAAAATATGATAAATACACATTGTTGTTATAATAAATACAAATTTCTCAAACAAATTAATATAAACTGACCTGATTACGTGATCCAGGTCCAATTGCAACAACAGTTGCTTTTAAAACTTTAGCTTGTGCATTTTCTGGAATGATAATACCACCTTTTGTCTTGGTGATTGCTTCAGCTCTCTGTACCAAGACTCTGTCGAGAAGTGGAAGTACCTTCTTTGCAAATGCTGATGCAGACTGTAAATTTAATCATTAAACAAATTAATAATTAAATAAAAATAAAAAAAAAAAAAAAACCTAACCTACAATTTAAAAAGAATTAACTAATTTTATTGTTTTAAATGAAAAAAATAAATAATAACAATATAATTTATCAATTAAAATCAATTAAATTTTATAATCATTTTAATAAAATCTATGGTTTTTATAATTTTTTGATAATTATACAAAAGAAAATAAGTAATTTACAAAAAAAAAATATAAAATTATAAATAAATTTTTTATAAAAATTATTTGTCGAGTAATTACAAACTCACCATTTTATTTATATTTTTTTATTTTTTGAAAATTATTGAATTTATTTGTAATGATAATTAAGTGATCGACCGGCAATCACGCTTACACGTTGCTACGATTATTTGAGTTGTAACAAGAAGTAACCTAACTGTGTTAATTCTGGTTGGCTCCACGAATTATTCTCGAAACATCTTTTTTTTTTTCCTGTCTCTTTCTCCCCTTTTTTAATCTCCCCTTGTCGCACTTACCCCTTGACAGACCTTCGCCCCTTATCATTGTCACCACGTGATCATCTATTTTCAACAATTACATAATCAAAAAAAAAATAAATTAAAATTATTTTAAATAAATTTTGAGTTTTTTTAATAATAATTTACATAAATTAAATTAATTTAAAATTATTTTACATTTTTTTTAGATATTTCATTTGTTTATTTTTATTATTATTATTATTGATATGTTTTTTTTTATTATGAAAGATGCTGATTGGTTGCTAAGCCGGCATTGCATCAGCTTCCATGACACATTCTAGCACATTCTACAAGCTTCTTTGATGATTATTATTTATGATTATTAATGGTTATTTTATTGTAAAAATATAATGAATAAATAGATGAAAAAATAATTAATAAATATATTTAATTACCGGCATTTATTTGTTTATAAAATTATTATTAAAATGAAAAAATATATGAATTTTTTATGATTATTTTTAGGGTTAGGTTGGATCATTCTAGGTGGTATTAGAGGGGGAATCATCCATGTGATATTGGCCAGAGTTCAACCATCATTTCCGCTTGTTCCTTCTCTGATTTCAGTACAGAGTAGAAAACGTGTGTAATCACAATTATTAAAAATTTTATTTATTACTCAAAAATAATAGTATTTTTTTTTTTCAATTTAATTCCTCATAAATCAATACAAAGGTGAGTTTGTCATACTTTTTTAATTAAAAATAATTTTAATTATTAAGATTTTTTTTTTAAAGCCGCTTTTAGTATTATTTTTATAAAATTTGTTATTTTCTATTGTTTATTTAAATTAATTTCATAGATTCTTAGAAAGAATTGAAAATTAGTAAATATTTTTTTTTTTTTGTTTTTTTATGTAATTTTTTTAGCTTTGAAATTTTTTTTTCTTATTTTTATCTTTGTAAGATTAGACAGACAAACATGGTTATGTAAACTGCCGCGTGCCATTGTCTCCATAAAATTTAATAATATATAATATTTAAATTAATATAAAACTAGTTGAAAAATTAAAAAAAATTAAGAAAAAAAAAAAATGCTTTACTGCTAAATTAAAGCTTTCAATTATTTTTTTTTTATTAAATTTTTATTGATGATAAATTAAATATAAAAAAAAAAAAAATGAATTTTAATAAAATCAAATTGATTAATTAAATATATATTTTATTTAAAAATTAAACAGATGTATAGATTACCAAATGTATTGAGAAGTGTTGCATCACGTCAACTTCAAATTCAAAGTCGTAGCTATGCTAAGGATGTACGTTTTGGTGCTGAAGTACGTGCCCTTATGCTTCAAGGTGTTGATGTTCTTGCTGATGCTGTTGCAGTAACAATGGGTCCAAAAGGACGTAATGTTATACTTGAACAAAGTTGGGGTAGTCCAAAAATAACAAAAGACGGTGTTACTGTTGCTAAAGGTATTGAATTAAAAGATAAATTTCAAAATATTGGTGCAAAACTTGTTCAAGATGTTGCAAATAATACAAATGAAGAAGCTGGTGATGGTACAACAACAGCAACTGTACTTGCACGTGCAATTGCAAAAGAAGGTTTTGAAAAAATAAGTAAAGGTGCTAATCCAATTGAAATACGTCGTGGTGTTATGATGGCTGTTGATAAAATTAAAGAAGAACTTAAAAATTTAAGTAAACCAGTCACAACACCAGAAGAAATTGCACAAGTTGCAACAATATCAGCAAATGGTGATACTGCTATTGGTAATTTAATATCTGATGCAATGAAAAGAGTTGGCAAAGAGGGTGTTATTACTGTTAAAGATGGTAAAACTTTAAATGATGAACTTGAAGTTATTGAAGGTATGAAATTTGATCGTGGTTATATATCACCATATTTTATTAATTCAAGTAAAGGTGCTAAAGTTGAATTTCAAGATGCACTTGTATTATTTAGTGAAAAAAAAATATCATCAATTCAAAGTATTGTACCAGCACTTGAATTATCAAATTCAATGAGAAAACCACTTGTTATTATTGCTGAAGATATTGATGGTGAAGCATTAACAACACTTGTATTTAATAGATTAAAAATTGGATTACAAATTGCTGCTGTTAAAGCACCTGGTTTTGGTGATAATAGAAAAGCAACATTACAAGATATGGCTATTGCAACTGGTGGTATTGTATTTGGTGATGAAGCAAATCTTGTTAAAATTGAAGATGTTACTGCTGCTGATCTTGGACAAGTTGGTGAAATTATTATAACAAAAGAAGATACATTATTATTAAAGGGTAAAGGTGCTAAAAATGATATTGACAGACGTTCTGATCAATTGAGAGATCAAATATCTGAAACAACATCTGATTATGAAAAAGAAAAACTTCAAGAACGTCTTGCACGTTTATCAGCTGGTGTTGCTGTACTTAGAGTTGGTGGTAGTAGTGAAGTTGAAGTTAATGAAAAAAAAGATCGTGTACATGATGCACTTAATGCAACAAGAGCTGCTGTTGAAGAAGGAATTGTTCCAGGAGGTAAATTTATTATTTTATTTATTTATTTGTTTTAAATATTTATAATTTAATTTATTTTTCTTATTATTTTTTACAGGTGGTACTGCTCTTTTAAGATGTGCACCAGCATTAAAAACATTAAAACCAACAAATTCTGATCAAGCAACTGGTATTCTTATTGTTGAAAATGCTCTTCGTATGCCATGTCAACAAATTGCCTCAAATGCTGGTGTTGATGCTAGTATTGTTGTTGCCAAAGTATCTGAAGGTACATTAGGATATGATGCTCTTAATAATGAATACGTTGATATGATTGCCAAAGGAATTATTGATCCAACAAAAGTTGTTCGTACTGCATTAACTGATGCTGCTGGTGTTGCATCATTACTTACAACAGCTGAAGCTGTAGTTACTGATCTTCCAAAAGAAGATTCACCAATGGGTGGTGGTGGTGGTATGGGTAGTATGGGCGGTATGGGAGGTATGGGTATGGGTGGTATGGGAATGTAAACGAACAATATCCAAAGACTGACAGCTTTTCAACAAAAAAACAAAAAAAAACAAACAAACAAACATCAGATTTTCAATGTTCGTTTTAAAGACAATTAAGCTAGTTTTCTTTTTCTTTTTTTTTTTTTTTTTTTTTCGTTCTTAATCATATAGTTTAAATATTTATCACGTTGACGTGGTTTACCATGAAAATGTTGATAAATATCATCAAAAATGCCTTGAAAATACAAAAAAAAAATACTTATCAACGCAATAAATTTAAAATATTTTTAAATAGAAAGCTTAATGTGAGCACAAATGTGAATCCAGGTAACTTGGATTTTTTATTTTTTTTTTTTTTTTTTAATTTTTGTTTGTTTGATTTAATTATAAGAAAATGACATATGGAAGTTTAATGAAAGTTCGTTTGACAATTAAGTTGATACATTTACCATGCATTTAATAAAATTTGTTAACCTGGTGTAGAATGTTGATGAATGCAAGTGTAAAAATGTTATTTGTGTAATAGTTTTCTATCAATAAGATAGAACAAAGTTTTTAAAAAAAAAAAAATAAAATAATTATTATTAAGTACAATTAATTAAACTTCTATGTAATAAATTGGATCTTTTTTTTTTTCTTTTTATAAACCATGCGTTTTTATTTTTTACATATAGTCTAAATAAAATAAACATGAAAAATATATATTTTTTGAATACTAATTATTTACATAAACCCAATTTATATTTTTATATAAATATGTATAAAAAAAATACTAGTTAATTCAAAAAAAAAAAAATATTAAAATTGATAAATTAAACAAAAAAAAAAATAAATCAAATTCATAGATGAGATAGCTATTCAACATGACAATTTGTTTATATAATAAAAAATATTTATTAATAGTTAATTATGTCATTTAAATTTATAGGCATTAAACAATTCGTTGCTGTTGAATACATTGTTCTATAAATATTTTTAATCTTTCAAGATTTGTTATTGATGAATCTGCTGATTCGGTTGGTGTTTGTGCATTTGATACACTTTTGCTCACGTCATAATATTGATATAATATAAGATGTAATAATTTGTAAAATTGTCTTGGATATAATTGCCACAATTTTGTTCCAACAGCTACCAACAATTGTCTAATCATTGCTGCAGCAACTTCTCTTAATTCTGGTTGTGGTGCTAATAAACAAAAAAAAAAAAAACAAAATTATTAATATATTATAGTTTAGTTATTTTAAATATAAAAAACAATTATATAAAATATTATCTTACTGGTATTTAAAATATTTGCCAACCATCTCCAAGCGATATCAAGTCCATATGGATTTGGTCGTTCATTACTATTAATCATTGCTCCATAAAATGGCATGATACCAGATGCTGCTGTTAATTTTATTTGTTCATTTGTGTTAATAAATTCTGGTATAAGAATTGGATAACTTTTATACAACATTGCTAATAATAATTCTTTAAAATCTTTTAATGTATTACTAAAATATATAGCAACATCAGCCATATATGGCATTTCTTTTGGATTTTTAGATATATCAATATGATTGACAACTGATATTAATTTTTTTGCAAGTATATATTGACAAAATGCTGATGCTTGAGAATGCATATTATTCATTTCTTCATTAATAAATTTTACGATTTCTTGAGGTACATTACCTTTTGAATGACAAGTATTTATTTTACTTTGTATTTTATTTTTACATTTTAATCGTAAACTTTTAAGCTCAGTACTTTCAAATATTTCTTTATAATTTTCACAATATTGTGCTAAATATAAATAAGATGCATGTGTTATTTTTATTTCATTTGGTGGTGTATCTGGTAATTTTATTTCTTGATTGGAATTTTGTATTTGTTGTTGTGGTTGTTGTTCATATTGTGGTGGATTAATAGCTGATGATTGAACTTGATCAAAGTATTGTTGTTGTTGTTGTTGTTGTTGTTGTTGTTGTTGTTGTTGTTGTTGTTGTTGTTGTTGTTGTTGTTGTTGTTGTTGTTGTTGTTGTTGTTGTTGTAGTTGCTGTTGTTGTTGTTGTTGTTGAAGTGCTGCTTCTTGTGCCAATTGCAAATCATATTGTCTTTTTGCAATTTCATCATCATGTTGTTTATTAATTCTTTCAATTTCAATTTTACAATTTTCCACAATTATTACACTTTGTTTAACTATATCTTGAGCAATTGATATATCATTGTCTGTTATTTGACCACTTCTTGCAAGTGCATTAATTTTTTCAAATTCTTTTTTCAATTCTTTAAGTTTATCAGTGTATAGCGAAATTATTTGCTGATTTAATGATTTACATTTAACAATTTCTTCAAAATTAATAACTTGATGATAACTTTCATCAAATTTTATTTCAAATTGTTCTAATTGATTTGTACGTTCTTGAATACGTTGTTCTTCTTCAGCTTCTTTTTCAAGATTTAATAATACTGATTTTCTTTTTTCTCGTGCACGTTGAACTTGTTGTTTTGTTCTTTGACGACATTCAATTTCATTTTGTTGTGATAATATTTTTTCTTCTTCTAATTTTTTTTCTTCATCAGCTAATCTTTGTTTTCTTTTTTCAGCTTGAATTTCTTTTAATACCGCCATTTTTTCTTGCATTTCTTTAGTAAATCTTGACATTTCTTCTTTTTTTTTTTCCAATACTTTATATACTTCTTCTTTTCTTTGCTTTTCATTTTCTAATAATATTTTTTTTATTGAAAATGTTATATTTTTTGATCTATTATTTGTTAATGATTTGTCAGTTTTATTTAAAGAATCATCATTAGATGAATTTTCATTATTTTCTTCATTATTATCAGGATTCCAATTTTCTTTGGAATCATCAAGTATTGAGTTAGGACCAATTGTCACTCCGTCAACATATTTTGAAACACAAATAGCCTTGCGAAGAGTTGATAATCGCAAGGCATCAAAATTAACTGCAAGGTCATTCATCTTGATCTATTAAAAAAAAAAAACATCAATTCAATATTCTATTTAAGAGTTACTTATTTTTTAATTTATAATATTTATTTTAATATAAAATTGATTGTAAGGTTATAAGTAAATATATAAATATTTTTATATAATTTTTTTCATTTTCTTTACTAAAAAATTAATTTTAACAATATGTTAATTTAGTTGTCAATATACTTGATAAATAATCAAATAAATTTGCAATAAATGAATAAAATTTAATTACAATATCAATGAATATTTGACAGCAATGTTAAATGTCTAAATGTAAATTTTAATATCATAAAATAAATGCTCAATAAATTAATAAAATATGGATAATAAATTTTAATAAATGACTTGATAATTTTTTAAAATAATAAATAAATTATTTAATAATATTCTAAACATGACTAGTTAATACTTAATAAATATAAACCTAATTTTCTTTTTTAACCTAAAATCATAAAAAAACATAAAATAAATCATTAATAAACAAAAAAATTTCACTTCAAAAATCGTTGTGAAATTGTGATTGTTTGTTATATATTCATGTCAAGATAATTATTATAATGATTGTCAAACTTTCAACAATAAAAACAAGTATTATGTACATTGTATTATGAAAAATCAAAAAAAATAAAACATCAAATTGGAGCATGAAGATTTGTATTTCAATGATTCATACCTGATATATTTAAATTTATATTATTTGTTGTTTATTATTTTTAATAATAATAATATATAATAATTTGATAAAATATCACTTTAATGTTTCATATTTGTTTACGACAATGTTTTATTATTATATTTTTTTAACACAAAAAAAATGACAAAAAAAAAAAAAAAAAATAGAACACTGTCATGGCGGCGTTGACGATTGACAATATCAAGATTCAAGATGGGGAGAAAATGATACAAGAAGTACATAGAGGCGCCATCATTTGATTTTCAACAAAATTATATCGGCCATATTTGCAAGTTTTGACATTAATTAAAAAAAAAAAAAAAAAAGAAAAAAAAAAAATTCTCAGCAGACAAGCAATTTGTTGATTGTGCATGGTGCATTGTTTTTAAATATTAACAATAAAAACAAATTAAGATATATATATTTTATATTATTATTTAATAATTATTGAAATATTAATATGGCATCAGAAAAAGTTGATTGGGCTGCTGTTGCTGAAGAGCAAGAAAAATTGGCTAGTACTGTAAGTATTGTTTATATCTTTAAATAACAATATAATTTTCTAACCTGTTATAATTTAGATTTATAAATATATTTAATTTATTTTAAATAATTAGCAATATTATTAATTAATAAAATTTTTGAATTTAATTTAAAAAACAAAAAAAGGTTGAAGGATTATCAATTGAACAAAATTCATCTCCCAAAATTGATCCACCACCACCAGAAGAAGAAGAAGAGCGAGTACCTTCTGCAGCTGAACAATCATTATTGAAAAAAATTTTACGTAAAGGTCTTATTGAAAGTACAAAAGATTTAAAAATTCAACGTAAAGATCCAAATTCACCTTTGTATAGTGTTAAAACATTTGAAGCATTAAATTTAAAACCTGATTTATTAAAAGGAGTTTATGAAATGGGATTTAGTGCACCATCTAAAATTCAAGAAACAGCTTTACCAACTTTATTAGCTGATCCACCACAAAATTTAATAGCACAATCACAATCTGGTACTGGTAAAACAGCAGCATTTGTTTTAGCAATGTTAAGTCGTGTTGATACAACAAAATCATATCCACAAGTATTATGTTTATCACCAACATATGAATTAGCAATACAAACTGGTGAAGTTGCTGCTAAAATGGCACGTTTTTGTCCAGATATTAAAATGAAATTTGCTGTTAGAGGTGAAGAATTACCAAGAGGTTCAAAATTAAGTGATCATATTATAATTGGTACACCAGGAAAAACATTAGATTGGTCAATAAAATATAGATTTTTTGATTTATCTAAAATATCAGTATTTGTACTTGATGAAGCTGATGTTATGATTGATACACAAGGACATCAAGATCAATGTATAAGAATTCATAAAATGCTTTCATCAAAATGTCAAATGATGTTTTTTTCAGCTACATATGATCAAAAAGTTATGGAATTTGCTGAAATGATTGTTACTAATCCATTAATTATGAGATTAATGAGAGAAGAAGAATGTCTTGATAATATTAAACAATACTATGTTAAATGTCATTCTGAAGAAGAAAAATATACAGCAATTAGTAATATTTATGGTTTAATTACTGTTGGTCAAGCTATTATTTTTTGCAGAGTAAGAATAATTATTAATTTATATTTAATTTTATATTATAATTAGATTTATTTTTAATTAATTTATTTATTTATAGACAAAAAGAACAGCATCTTGGCTATCAAGTAAAATGACAGAAGATGGACATTTTGTTGCTATAATATCTGGTGATTTAAATGTTGATGATAGAATTGCTGTTCTTGATCGTTTTAGAAGAGGTGAAGAAAAAGTTTTAATAACAACAAATGTCTTAGCTAGAGGTAATTATATTAATATTTTTGTTTTAAATATTTTTAAATGATTTTTTTTTTCTTCTATTTTAATGTTTTTGTTTTTTATCATCAATAGGAATTGATGTTTCATCAGTAACAATGGTTGTAAATTTTGATTTACCAACTGATATGAATAGAAAAGCTGATTATGAAACATATCTTCATAGAATTGGAAGAACTGGAAGATTTGGTAATGCTGGAATTGCTATTAATTTAATTGACTCTGATGAAATGATGGAAGTATGTCAAGATATTGAAAAACATTTTGGTAAACCAATTATTCCTCTTGACACTGAAAATGAAGAAGAAGTTGAAAAAATTGGTGAATCATAAATATTACATGAGCTATTAATTAGCTGTCTCTTTTACTTTAACACCTGATTCATTTGTAATTTGTAATATCAAAAAATTGTCATGTAAAAAAGAAAAAAAAAAAAACCTTTGATTATATACAAATTTTTTCTAAATAATGAAATTATTTTTTTACATATAAATAATAATATCATATGATTTTTTTTTTCAAATATGTAAAGTAACTTAAACAAGAACATAACAATAGCCATGTAGTTGAGAACTGTTGCCTTTAAAATTTGACTACACAGAAAGACAAAAAGGATTGATTCAGTTGATCATAAAATAAAAAAAAACCTGTTAAATAAAGTACAAAAAAACTAATAAAAATTAGTAAATGTACATGCATGTTTAATAACTATTAAAATCTTTGACTTTAAAAAAACAATTAATCATACTTGTCTGGTTATTTGTTGATAAAAATAAAATAATAAATTTTTTTAAAGCATCAAGTTTGTTATTATCAATGCAAGTGCTCTTAAGAGATCAAAAAATTTTCTTTGCAACCAAAAATCCTTAACACAATCAATTGATGTGATGACAGATGGAATAAGTCTTACCACGTATAACAACAATAACTTAAAACTATTTAAAAATAATATAAACAAATGACAAAATAAATTTTAATTAATCCTGATTTTTTATTAATTATTAACAAACATTTATTGATGATATTGATGTTTTAAAAATTAAATTGGAATTACTTGGCAGCAACTGCTTTTGGCTTTGGACCTTCTCTGAATGCATTCCTGTAAAAAAAAAAAGATAGTAAAAATTAGAATAATTGTATTTTTTTAATAATAAAATTGTTTATTATCTATTTTGTTTTTCATAATAATGATTAAAACTTACTTAAACTTCCTGCGAACAAGCTTAAGATGACGCATACGACCAGTTCCAGTGGTCTTCCTCCTCTTGGCCTTGACTGACCAGTTGTCTGTTGATCAAAAAATATAATAATTTAACAAAATTTAATCTTTTGTATTCAACAATATTTATTTTTTTTAAATTAAATATCAAAATATAAACTTACAGGAGCGCATTTTTTTAGCTGGGTATCCACATTGTGCACATTCTGATTTTTGAATGTGATATGAAGATCTACCACATCGTCTGCACAATGTATGTGTCTTATTACGACGTTTACCAAAGCTGGATGTACCCTTAGTCTAAAAAAAACATTTAAAAAACTCAATAATTAAAACTGTCATTACATTATATCAACATTGTTTTATGAATACTATTTATTTATTTAAATGTTGAAAAATTATTTATAAATATCAATTAAAAATTATCAAATGTCAATTAATAATAATCATAAAATAAAAAATGTCAATGGATTTTGGTACACAAGTCACTCTAACCTCCAAGCACATGCACTTTTATATTTAATCATAAACTCATCAACATTTTTCATCAAAAATATGACATTTTGAACATTTTTTCAATTATTTTAAACATTTTAACGATTAATTTTTTATTAATTATGTGTGGATTACATTAATTATTATAAATTAATAATCTTACCATGTTTGACGATGGGTGATTAAAAGAAAAGACAGAAAAAAAGAAAAAAATAAAACATAAAGATTCCTACCTTGATTACAAAATGGCGTCGTGTGTTTTTATATGAAAAAGCCCTCTTTTGATTGTTATTCAAACTAAAACTAACGCCATTTGCAAAAAATAAGTTCACAATTTAAAAATTATATAAAATAAAATAAAAAAAAAAAAATATAAAAATATATTTACAGAAATTATTTATAAATTTTATTATTCTTTAAAACAAAAAATAAATCACATTTAATTAAAATTTATGAAAAATTATTTAATTATATTTCCATGAGTCTGTCTAAATCAGTTAAAACTTCACGAGAATGATTTTCATTACTTGCAACAACATGTTGAGCTCCAACAAGACAATCTTTTAATTCAGTACCTTCTTCAATAACACATCCATTACATAAAATACTATTTTGTATATTACATCTGAAATGAAAAAAAAAAAATTTATATGTATAAGAAAAATGAAAAAACAACATGTACATTTTTAAAAATAATAAACTATATTAATTATTAAACAAACCTTTGTTTTATTGTTACGTTTCCCATAACAATACTATTTGAAATACGAGTTTTAGATTCAATTACTGATGCTGGACCAATATGACTTTGTTTTAAAGATGTTTTTTCATCAACTAAAGTTCCTTCATCAATTTTACAATCAACAATTTGTGTACTTTTAACAGTAGCCAATGAAGAAATTGGATTATTTGCAGTATTACAAAATGATAATTCAGGAAGCTAATAAAAAATTAAAATAAATATTAAAATTGATTATAAATTAAATTTAATTAAATATAGGTATATTTTAAATTTACCATGCTATTTGCATAACTATACATTTGTACAGTATTAGCACGTAGACCAAATTTATCTGTAATAATATGTGCATAACATCTTATTACATCTTTATGATAAGCATCAAAAAGATCATAATTATGATCATTATATGCTGACATTTTTCTAATTTCTGCATCATATAATTTTTCAACAGCAAATCTAAATATATCATCTTTCATATTCATCTTGATAAGTGATCCGTGTTTATCATCATTTGTATTTTTTTTTGGTTTACTAAGTTGTTTTCTAACAATATATGGTAACAATTCACCTTTTAATGTACCAAATTTTCTTGAAATAAAACAAATAAATCAATTATAAAATTCAAAAATTAATTAAATTAATAAATTAAAAAAATACATACTTGTTGTGTAAAAGAAAATCAAGTACCCATTTATTCATAACATAAAAATGTGCATCCATAAGTTTTGAATGTATTGTAAAACTTGTATGTTTTTTTAATAATTTTTGTGATATATCAATATGTTCTTCAAAATCAGATGCTGATGCTAGAAAAACAAGTCTATTTGTTTGATTATCAATACCAATTAAATCTGTTTCTGGTTTTTGTTTACTTTTTGGTCCAGGTGTTATAAATGTATTTGGTACTTTTGGTGATGATAACATTAATGCTGTTAAACTTGAATTATGTATTCTATATGAATTAAGTATATCAGTAATATTAATATCAGCAATTAAATCACATGATATTACAACAAAATCATGATTAATTTTATCACCAATAAATCTTAATGCATCAGCAGTACCAAGATCTTCACCATCAGGTATACCAATATATTCAATTTTAATTGATAAATTTAATTTATCAATAACAGATGTTATTTCACGTTTCATTGATTCAATAACAATAACTATTGCATCAGTAAAACCAGCACGTTCAAGTGAACGTAATGGATAATATATCATTGGATTATTATGAATTGGAAGAAGACATTTTGGTTTACCAGCTGTTAATTCAGTCATTCTTGATCCTTTTCCACCAGCAAGTACAACTGCTTGAAATTCAATGTATTTAACCATTTTTAATTTATTTTTTCTCCAAAAAAAAAAAAATGACCTATAATTATAAATATATATTATAAATTAGCTAGAGAGAAGTAATATAGTCAAACAATTTACTTATTGATTAATATTTACTATCAACAACAATAAATGTCAAAGTGAACATAACCTTAAATAATTAAACATAATAAATAGGATAATATAAATTATATTAATAAAACTTACTTTATTTTTATAAATTATCCAAAAATACTCTTTGTGTATGTTTATTTAATAAAAATATTATTTATTTTTGTATAAATTTATTTATTTACTTGTATTTATTTGTTGATGAAATAGAAATTAAAAAAGTGTGTGATGAAAATCTAAACTCTCAGCTGATTGATTACAGCGCTGGGATCGTTTAAATAACTTGTGCAATTACGTTATGCATGAGCAAGTGTAAGTATATATATTTAAAAAAAATAAATAAATAAAAAAAAACGGAAAAATAAAGAAATTTTCCACTATTGATAAAAAACATACTGAAAAGAAGCAAAGAAATTAGAAATAAATTTAGAAATGATAGGTATATAAATATAAAATAATTAATGATTTGAAAAAATGATAACTAGACACTTTTTTTTTTTCTTTATTTGCATAATAATTAATAAATTGATCAATATATATATCATCTTCTTATTAATACCCTGATATTTTTAATTTTTTTAATTTATAAAAGAAAATATTTCGAAATTTTCCAGCAAAAAAAACAGTAGAGATAAAACAGACTGATAAATAATTCTACCAGAAATTTCTAATGCTAAAATAATTCTACTATATTTACAAAATAAAAAAATCAATAAATATCTGTACTCACATTGATAATAATTGCTATCTACAATATATAATTTAAATATTCAAAGAAAAAGGAAAAAAAAAATCAAATCATTATTTGAAACAAGTATCTATTTTTTTCGATTAAATAAAAAAAAATTTCTTCGTATTAAAATTATAATTTATGAATAAATAAAATAATTAGTAATATTATAATTTTATCATTGACAAATTGTGTGATTATTAAATAATTTATAAAAAAATATCTGGGTTTTTATTTAAAAAAAAAAAAAAAAAAAAAAACACTCATAATTATTATACATCCAGATAACTTTGATTATTTTTTTTAATTAATTCTTTTTTCCGTGATCTATTTAATTATTTTTTCCATCATCTTATTGATTCAAGAAAAAAAAAAAAAAATTAATAGATATGTTTTGTTTACAAGGAAAATCTAATATGCGTTTTGAGTAATAAAAATTCTTATAAATAATATTTACAATAAAAAAAAAAAATATGTAATATTTCATAATTGTACTTAAAGAAACATAATAAATAATAATTAATAAATATATATTGTATTAATTTATAAAAAATAATTTTCCTCATACCAAGAATAGTTTTGATGAGTATAAATATGTGGTATTTTTCTGTTACTGATTCATTATATAGTTTACATCTTTTAAAACAAGATACAAGTGTCTCAATAACTTGTAATATAAAATTTGATAATGAAAAATATAATTTTTTTAATTATTTTTGCTACACTTTTTGTAATAATTTCAAGTGATAATAAATATTGTCATATTAAATTATGTCATGGTAAAGTTCATACCTTGTGTAAACATCCAGTAAGTATTTTTGTTTAAAAATTAGATTGAATATATTTTAAATTATAATATTAAAACTAAATTTATATTAATTTATAAATAATTTTTTATAAAGACAGCACAACCATCTCATAGCTGTGGTAAATTACACAAATCAAAATTAAATGAAAAAGAAAAACAACAATTACTAAATGCACATAACATATTTAGAAAATTTGTTGCAAGTGGAAAAGAAAAAAGAGGATTAGGTGGTAAACAACCTGCTGGAATAATTCCACCACTTGTAAGTAATTTAATATAGGTATATTGTTTAGTTATTTACTTGATTAATTATTAATATTTCAATTTGATACTGGTGGAAACAGAAATGGGATGAAGGTCTTGCGATAACTGCACAACGATGGGCAATTCAATGTAATTTTAAGCATGATTCTTGTCGTAATACTGGTAAATGGAATTATAAATTTATTAAATATTAAAAAAAAAAAAACTAGTTGATTAAATAAATTTAATTTTTTTTTTAATAGAACGTTATCAAATTGGACAAAATCTTGCAAAGATAAGCTCTACTAAAGGATATTTAAACAACATGTTTAATCGTGTTAAACAGTGGTATGAAGAAGTATCATTATTTGATCCTAAAAATGTTAAAAAATTCAAGTAAGTTAATTATTAAATAATAAAATAATTTATGTATCTATATTTATTATTAATTTTTTATATATTTATTTTAGATTTTCTAAAAAAACTGGTCATTACAGCCAACTTGTTTGGGGTAAAACAACACATGTTGGTTGTGGAATTGCAAATTATTTTGATGGAAAAAAATATCATACTTATTTAGTATGTAATTATGGACCAACTGGAAATTTTATAAATCTACCTGTTTATAAAAGTAAATAATAAATAATATTATATTTATTTTACAACAATTTAGTTATACTTATTTTTAAAATTATCATGTAAATAAATAAATAAATAAATAAATATATATATATCATTGATTGAATTTGTATTTGTTAAATTAAAAAATTAATTATACATAAATTATTATAAATTTAGTTTTAAAAAATAATATAAATTTTATATTTTTATTTGGTAGTATAGACTTGAAAATATATATTTAAAAAGTGAAAGTTATTTAGAATATCTTCAACATGATAAATCACTTTGATAATCCTAAGCAAATAAATTCATGTCTCTTGGAATTGTAACGATAAGATTCATCTTGACATCCAGGATGACTCATTTCTATTTGAGACAGTCTCAGACAAGGTACACTTAATTTTATCCTCCAAAATATACATAAAAAAAAAATATGACAGTTATTATAATATTATTATTAACATTAATAACATGCATTTTTTGTGATACAAATTATTGTAATTTGGAATCATGTAATGGTGAACCACACACAATGTGTATTTATCCTGTAAATATTTTATTTTAATATATATTTTTTTTATTATTAAATTTTTTATAACATAATTAACCTCAATATATTTTTATTAATTATTATATTATATATATTTAATAAATTATAGACAATGAAACCTGGTAAATATTGTGGTTTATTGGATAATTATGAATTGAGTTTTGATGAAAAAAAAAATCTTCTTCATGCTCATAATAAATACAGAGCAATTGTTGCAAATGGTACATCACTAAAAGGAATAAATGAAACACAACCAGCTGGAATAATTCCACCTCTTGTAAGTAATATTATATTAATTATTTAAAATATATTTTTTATTTTAAATATTTTTGTTATTAATTTCATAGAAATGGGACAAGGAACTTGCTCTTCTTGCTCAAAGATGGGCCATTCAATGTGAATATAAATATGACAAATGCAGAGATACAGGTATATTTAAAATTCATCATTTCATTTTTTATATTTTAATTTTAAATTTTTATTTATTAGCAAGTTATACAATTGGACAAAATATTGCAATTAAAATATCAAAAGCTGGATACTTGACTTCAATGATAAGCCTAGTTGAAAAATGGTACAATGAAGGGATTAAAATTCAGCCAAGATTAATTAAAAAATACAAGTAAAATAAATATAATTTTTTTTTTAAATTTAAAAATAAAATATATAATATTTAGATAATTTATTTTTAATTATTTATAGACCTAGAAGAAAAACTGATGGATATACACAACTTATATGGGCTAAAACAACTCATGTTGGATGTGGAATTGCAAAATATTGTCATAATCAAAATTACAGTAGTTATTTAGTTTGTAATTATCGTCCAGCTGGTAATTGGATTGGTGAACCAGTTTATAAAATTATAAATAATTAATAAATATATTATTCATTTACAATTTATTTAGTCATTATTCATTCAATATATAAACAATTTAAAAATGTAATTCAAATATTTTTTTGTTTTATTAATAACATTATTTTTAATCATGAAGTTAGTTTATGTTTAAATATTTTTCAAGTTGTCATAATAATTTTAATTAAATATTAAAAATGTAATTAATTTAATTGATTTGTTGACATTGAAAAACAAGTATTATTATTTTATAATATTTATAAAAAATATTTGAAATAATGTTCTTTAATCAAATAAAAAATCTCAACATCATATGTTGATAATTATTTGATGAATTTATATTTAATAAGATAGTTTAATTTATTATTTATTTACACTTTTAATTGACATAATTTTCTTGTAATTAATTTAAAAAATATGTCTACTGTTATTGAAAATATTTCATTACGTACAAGTAATTTTATGCAAGAGATATCATCACGTATTCGAAATTTTATGCAAGATTTATTATTTCGTACAACAAATTACATACAAAATAATTCATTTTTTGATCCAAATGGATCAATTATTATTGTATTATTAACTGTTATTGTTATTTTCATGATATTTTTTGGAATTTTATTAACAAATATTATTAATAACAAGCATACTGATAGTGAAGATAATTGTTTAAAGTATCATTCTTGTAAAAATAAAAAGCTACACACAATGTGTAAATTTCCTGTAAGTTTTATATATTTTTTATTAAAATATATCAAATTTTATACTTTATTCCAAATAGGTACCAGTAGCTGGATCAGCTTGTAATCGATTAGACAGCTCTGGAATAAGTAAAAGTGAAAAAAATGGAATTCTACGTGCTCATAATGATTACAGAAAAACTATTGAAAATGAACTTAGACAACAAAATACTAAAAAATCTACTGGAATTTATATTCCACCAATTGTATGTTAAATATATAAATTTAATATTTTAAATAATTTATTTGTTTAAAGTTATTAATAATTATAAAAAATTAATTTCTTTTCAACAAATTATATTTATTATTTCTATCAAAATATTGTAATTTATTTGTTAAATTTATTATTTTAAAATATTAACAACAGTTGTGGGATGATGATCTTGCTGCAATTGCTTTGAGATGGGCAATACAATGTCAATTTAAACATGATGAATGTCGAAACACTGGTAATTATTTTTATAAACAAATTATTTAATTTATTTAATTAAAAAAATAGTATTAATTATTTGTTAACAATGATTAAATGTTATTTTAGAAATTTATAGATCTGAACAAAATCTTGCAATAAAAACTGATTACAAAAAATATGAAAAATCTTTTGGTGCTGCAATCAAAGGTTGGAATGAGGAATTTGCAAATAAAACACATGAAAGTCTTTTAAAAACAACAAAGTAATTATTTTGTATTAATTATTAATATATTAAATAATTTTTTTTAACTTTGTATTATATTTTTTACACCAGTGTGTTGGATACTGGTGATTTTACTCAAAAACGATGGTCTCAAAGAACACATGTTGGTTGTGGTATTGCACGTTATTTTGATAAAAAATATTATCAAACATATATAGTTTGCAATTATGGACGTGCTATTAATAAAAAAAATCATTCAGTCTCAATTATTTTTAAAACTGTAACATATATACCTTTTACAATATTATATATTATTATTTATTATTAAATATATATTGTTTTATGTTTATCAATTTTTTTTTTCTTTTACTGTAATGAAGTAAGCAATTTTATAATATCACAATAAAATTTATACATCAAAGTTTTCATTAATTTATTTTAGGTATAATTAATTTTAAGATTATTATTTTATTTTTGTGTTGATAAAAATTATTATGATACATATGATATTGTCACTGTTTGTCAAATTAATGTCAGGATGTGATTTATAATATTTTTTATCAAAACAAGAATGAGTCAATTTTGTTTTTCTGATGATGAATAATTTAGTTTTTTTTTTCTTAAATAAAACAAATAGATTTTTTTTATTTTAACGTTATCAACTTAAAAATATTTCTGATAAACAAGCTGACTAGTATCGAGATCTACCAGTGTCATTAAAAAAAACTAACGACACGTTTTTTTTTTTTATTTAACTTTGAAAAACAGTCAATGTCAAGCTTGAAGTGATTAAAATAAAAATGATAAAATATCTAGAAAATATGTCTTGTTTTAAATATAAAATTTCACTAAATAATATGACTAATAAAACAATTTTAATTACAATTGGTGTTGTGAGCGTTATCATATTATTTGGAATACTATTTGTATTATTTTTAACTGGAGAAGATTACTGTTTGAAATATAAACCTTGTGATGATGGTGAGCTTCACACAATGTGTCAATTTCCAGTGAGTATTAAATTTTTTATTTTATATTTTATATAATAATCAATTGCTAAAAGAAAATTCAACTTTAAACTAGACAATGGAACCAGGATCATTATGTAACAGATTGGATAGCTATGAGTTGACTAAAAAAGAAAGATATGATGTTTTAAATGCTCATAATAAATTTAGAGAAATTGTTGCAAATGGACAAGAGTCAAGAGGAGTAGGTGGACCACAACCAGCTGGAATAATTCCACCTCTTGTAAGTAATATTAATTAATCATTTTAAATAATTATTTTAATATAAATTTATGATCAATAGAAATGGGACAAAGAACTTGCTCTTGTAGCACAAAGATGGGCCATTCAATGTGACTTTGAACATGATAAATGCAGAGACATTGGTATAATTAAAATTAAAACTAAATTAATTAATAAAAATTAAAAACAAATTAATTTCTAAATTAATTTTAGAACGTTTTAATGTTGGTCAAAATATTGTTAAAAGAGGTGTTAGTAATGGATATGAAAAAAGTGTAAGTAATGGAGTCAAAGATTGGTATGATGAAGTACAATTTTACAACCCTCAAGATGTCAAAAGACTAAAGTAAATATATATCAAATCTATATACATCAAATCAATCAAATATATTTTGTTAATTAAAAAAAAAAATATATAAATTTTTCAACAGATTTACATCAGAGACCGGTCACTACACCCAACTTGTTTGGGGTAAAACAACACATGTTGGTTGTGGAGTTGCAAAATATTATAAAAAAAAATATTATCAAGTATATTTAGTTTGCAATTATGGTCCTGCTGGAAATGTTCATAACCATCCAGTTTATGAAACTTTATAATGAATTTTTTTATAAAATAGTAATTTTCAATTTTATAATTTTTTATTTTTTTATTTTTTAATTTAATATATAATATTATAAAAAAAAAAAGTTAAAATTAAAACTAAATAAAAACAAATATAACAATTATAAATTAAATATTAAAAAAATAATATTTTTTTTTGATGAAATTGCAATTTTAAATGAATTTTTTTCTGTGCCAAAATTTGTATTTGCACAAAATATATAGGCTTTAATTCACGTGGTATGGATAGATTTGTCTATATATATACACCAGGCTTCATGTGATGCCTGTTGCGCCTCTCAGTGTTCATATATATGATGATGAAAATATATATGTATATATAGGACAACTGGTTTCAGTTTGGCAAAATTGAACAACATATATATTTGGTGGATCTACCTGGTTTATACCTGTCTTAATTGAGTTGGCCCACCCATCCCTCTTTGACAATTTGAGGTACCACAAAATGTGAATTTGCCGAAATTTTGGGGAATTTGTACGAGGAGTTTAGTCAAACGAAGAGGTATTCTAAACTTGCTAACCCGCTATATGTACTTTTGCTGAAGTCCTATTATTAGCAAAGAGGGGTGACAAGCGGTCCTCTGCCTCCACCACTGGTATATCATAGGTCAGGGTTGCGTGGGACGATTAGAAAATCTAGGTCATTTTGGCTTGTTTTGCTTTTGTGATATTTTGAAGAGCTCTTCTAACAGGAATGATTCTTTGAGTTTTAAATTATTCAATAAATTTTATTATATTATTTATTTATTAATTATTAAACAAATGATAATTTAAAAATAGTAAATAATTATTTGCATCATTAGTTTATTATTTACTGTATTTTTTTATTATTTTTTTAACAAGAAAAATTATTATTTTTAAATTGTTTTAAATTTAAATAAACAAGTTTATATATTTAATTATAATTATTATTATTATGTTAACAATGATTCAGATAATTTTTTATTTTTCAAAAATTTATATATGATTATTTAAATTGTATATTATAAAGAATTTGCAGTAATAACTTTACATTTTATATAAAATAAAAAGAAAAAATAAAAAAAAAAAAAAACAATAGTTATTATTTCTTTATAATTTTTTCATAAAAATAATCACCATGATGTGAATAATTATTAATAAATTTATGTTCAAACTTACCATTTGTTGAACATAAAATGATATTATCAGGTACAGTTCCTCTGCTTAATGCAGTATAAAATTGTCCTGCAAGCCAAAAATCATCAGTATATATAACAGGTGATTCAAATTCCAATCCAATTGATTTATAAATAGTCATTGCAAAATTTAATTGAACTGGAAATTGATAACGTTTTGCCAATACTTTAATTCCATTTTTTGTTGTTATAATATTTTTAAATAAACAACGAAATAATTGATATTCTTTTTTTTTTCCAACATTAATCAATATAAAAGTTTGATGTATTTTTGATATTTTACCAGTTGTTCCATTTAATATATCATTTTGATCATGTGTTATAATAATTGGTGCACCAACTTTAACAATAATTTTTTCATCAATAATAGTATCAAGTTTTTTTTTAATTTCTTCAATAGTTGATGGAACAAGTGGTGTTATTTGATCAATAGCTTCAAATGTATGTTTATCATTTTTTATACTTTCAAATTTTTTTAAATTAAATTTTTTAACATTATTATTGTGACCAAATAAATGTTGTCTATTTTGTATAATATTATTATTTTCATGATAAGTTTTATCTTCAATTTTTAATTGTTTTTCTAAATCTTGATAAGTCCAATGAATTTGATTAATATTAACAAGATCATCATCAGTTGCTTGACCACGACGAATACGTTTTAGCATTGAAAACCATTGTGAATAACCACGATGACGAAATGTTGGTTTATATTCTTGAATAACAAATTCAAAATTTGACCAAATTGGTGATTTAAAACAAGGTGAACCTTGAACTGGTGGTAATGTATAAGGATCACCTGTCATTATTAATCTAATACCACCAAATGGTAAACGATTATTATGTTTTTCTTGAAGTGATTTATTAATCCACTCAAATAATTGAACATTCATCATACTAAAATCATCAATCATCAATATATTTGCATTAATTATATCATCAATTGATACAACCTGTTGATTTTTATCAATACCACTTGACTTTTTATTTGTCATTGTATTGATTATTATTTTTTGTCTTAATATTTCAACATCTTGTCCAATTAATTTTGTAATTACATTTTTATTATTTGTTTTTTCATTCAATTCATTATAAATACGATTAAGTAATCTTGTTTTTCCAACACCAGCTGCACCAATGATAATGTGATTTAATTTTGATTCAACTATTGTTGATACAACTGCAGATAAATACTTACAAGTATTTTTAGACATTTTTGATTTTTTCTTTTTACTTTGTGATAGCTCAGGAAGAAGATATTGTGATGACATTTTCCTAAATTATTTATAAATAAAAAAAAAAACAAACTTTGAATTATACAAAAATAAAAACTCACAATATAAAAAGCAACTTACCACGTGATTTTTTTTTTTTAATAATTAATAACAATAGAAATATTATAATTATTATAACCAATATTTTTTGTAAAATATATTATTATTTATTTTGATAATATCAGCTTAATTTAATTGACAATAAAAACAATTATTATTACAATTAAACATAACAATTAAATATAAATATATTTGTTTATTAGTTATAATGTAATATTAATATTAATTATTAATAAATAAAGATATTAATTATATTATAAAAAACATAAAGAAAAAAAAAAAAACAATAAAATATAATTTGATAATTATACTGAAGAGGCAGTAAGTGTTTCCTGTGTCATGGCCGTCAACAGTTACGTCATCACATGTCATCATTTCCTTATCACATTTCAAAAAAAAAGAAAACTCTATCGTGTAAATTTTCAACAAAAGAAAGATGCTAATTAAATTTAAAAATAAAATAAATGAACGAGAAAATACGTAATATAAAAAAAAAAAGAAAAGGATTTTATGATAACTAGCCTCATACGTATTGGTTTCAATAAAAAATAAAAAAAATTGATCTACAATAATATTCTGATAGCTACGATATAAATTAATTATCAATTAGAATATCAGAAATATCCTAATCATAAAAAAAAAAAAAAACAATTAAAAAATAAAAACAAAAAATTATAGAGGTGAGAGCCCTTCGATCCTCTTCAAAGGATAACCCAGGCTCTTATCCAATCACCAAGTTTTTTGTTTTTTCGTTGGATCAGAGATTTTTTACAGCAGAATTCGGTGATCGCCCCGGCTACGATCACACCCATCCGCTAACTGACCATCAAATTCCCTCGTTGGATCAGGCAATCCCTTCAAGGTTTTACGTTGAATATTAGTGACCGCACTGGCTATGGTCGGTCACCCATCCAACAACTGACCAAGGGGTATTGGTGCTTAACTTACAGAACCATACCCCATCTCGACGCTCGGGGCTACGAGGGCCCCGATTACTACCCCTAATACAAAATTTGTTCAAAAACCTAGAATAATATTATAATCACTATTTTTATATATGTTGATAATATTATTTTAATTATTTATATTTTAATTTTATAAATATTTGACAATACAAGCTAAATGATGATATAATTTGATTGAAAAGTTTTTTTTTAAATTAAATTTTTCTCAAGATTTTAAATATCAAAAAAATAAAAATAATTTTTCATTTACTTTAAATTGAAAAATAAATTAAAATCCATATACTTTATACGTTTATAAAAAAAAAAAGTATAAAAATTTTGTTATAATCTAAAGTCCCACGTGTAATAATGCTTTAAACATTTTTTTTTTTTTTTATTTGAAAAAGAACTTCCCAGATGTTTTGAAGACGTTTTTTTTTTCCAGACATTTTTTAAATTTATTTTTATATAAATTTTAAAAGTAGGGGTCAAGTGTGATAACTCGGTGGGGATATAAATATTAACAAAAAAAAAAAAATTCCAATTTGAGCTAGAAAAATAATAGAAAAAAAAAATTCTTGGATATTTGATATAAATCAGTAAGCATTTTATTTATATTCATCAACATGCATCACATAGATTATCACATGTCATCAGGTCACCATATTTTTTCTATACCAAGTTACAAAAAGATTATCATTTCTAACCGAAATCAAATGAATAATAATTTTTTTATTTTTTTATTTTTCCTATCACTACCAAAAAAAACCAAATCAAATTTTAAAAAAAATATATTTCTTTTTGTCAAAAAAATGAATGTGCCAAAATAATCCGATAAATTTTTTAAATCTCGTTTTTCTTTTTCATTTTTTTCAATTTCAACATTTGTTTGACATATTTTTTTTTGTTTTTCATAGATTTTCATTTAAAAAATCAAAGCTATTTTCAAAATACATTACAAAAATGTGACCTGAAAAAAATCTTTCGATATGGCCAATAAATAAAAATTACTCCTAAAATTTTTTTACCTTTTTTTTTTCTCACGAATCTGTTGAATTTAAAAATCAATATCTATGTATAAAATTATTTATATTTTTATATTAAAAATATTTATCAATAAATTAATAAATTATTACTAAAAAATTTAAAGCTCATTTTAAATAAATAATTTATTAAACAAATTGATATATTGATAAATTAAAAAATAAATATGCAGACTACTGATGAAATTGGTGTTACTCCAAAGTCACAACACATATGCCTAATTTAAAAATAACAATAAATAATAAAAAAATATAAATAAAGCTTATATTTGTATGTATACATACAACTAAACAATATATTGTCGCTTCAATCTACTTACCATATATTCATCATGAACAGGAAATGCAAATTTCTCTGACCAAACTGCCCCCTTTGACCCTTTCACATTCTCTCCCTCTTTTTAAAAATTTTTTTTTCCTTATTCATTTAAACTCTTTCACTATTTATTATTATTTTTCATTATTTCTCAAATTTATATAATAAAAATAAACCAACATATCAAATTATTCAACTATTTCAAATAAATATACAAATTAATTTTTAATATAATAAAAATAACAAAAGTAATTTTAAAAAATAAAAAATAAAAATAAATTTAATATATATTATTAAATTATTTATAATAATTTTATTAAATTATGTTTATTTTGTAAAAATTAAACAATCAAAATACTTTTTTATTTAAAATTTTGAAATATATTTGTTTGTGTGGTTAAAATATAAGTATTTAAAAAAAAAAAATATATTACAAGGGTTGAAAAAAAATAAAATAAATAAATGACCTATTTGATGTAACAACACCACGTGTATATATATAAATACTTAAAAAACTTAAAATTAAATTAAAATGTACCCCCTCAATTTCTTTGTCGATAAAATCCCCTCTCAGTTAAATTAATACTGCGATTTACTTTTCACTCCTCAAATAATAAAAAAAAAACACAGACACCCCTCTTTGAAAAATATCATAAAATAAAGGAGGGGAAACTCCGGGGATATTTTTTTTGTCGACGGCATCAAACAACCCAACATACAAAACTGAGCACAACTGTAAGCCCTAATTTGTGATTTTAGTTTCATTTTGTACGTTCAACATGAAAGTACTCTAATTATTTATTTCAAAATTACCAAGTGTTTTCGCGCCTTTTTTTTTTTATAATAATAATTTATTAAAGCAATTAAAATAAATCACAAATTTTTTATATATATTTTTTGTAATATCAGTGAATATTTTTGTTAATAAATTAAATTCAAACTTGATATATAATTACTCCAAAAACTTTGATCATCAAGTGAATTGATATTTTTTTTTTAAGAGATAAATTAGAGATAAAATACTTGTTGTTTTATGTGAATCAGTAAAATTTAAATATTATTTTTTGTTAAAAAAACAGGATATAAATTTAAAAATCATTTTAATATTTAAAAAAAAAAAAATAATATTAATTTATTATTGAATTAAAAGTGCGTTTTAATAATTATATTAATAATTAGTTTGGTAAAATATATATAACGACTGAATTTATTTATTCCCCTTGCTCTTGAGTGGCCCCTTTGGACCCCCTGACAAAATATATATATATTTAAAAAAAAAAAAAAAAAAAAAACGACTTTTAGAATATAGCTAAATACTAAGTAGTTTTTATGTATAACACAAACATGTAGAGAAGATTATCTGAGAAGATGTGTTACCACACGTCCCACATCCGTTTTTTATATTTCACTATATGTTTATATCAATAAATTATTTATACACACTGTCATGATGATATTAAATACATGATTAAAATGCTAAACGACAAATATATAAATACCATTAACGAGATTAAACAAAAATTATATTACCAAAATTTTTTCTTTTCATATTTAATTTTTAAATTAAAAGTTGTTAATTTATTTAAATAGAAAATAGATAATATTTTAAATTTTCAATTGATTTTATATTCTTTTTTTTTTTTAGTTTTTTTTATTTTATGATATTGAAGTAGATGTGTTCAACAGATGCAGAAAAATTTTCATTTTAAAGCCCAGATGTTTGTAATATAATAATTTTTTTTTTTTTTCATTTTGGTTCCCAAGAAGATTGTCAGGTATAAAGGGAAAGTTAAAAGTAAAAAAATATATATAATAAAAAGAGCATAAGTGAGACAGTTGACACATGATGAAAAAGAACATACAAGACAGATGAAAAACATGAGGGTGCAATATGCATGAGGGTAGATGCATATACACTGCAATAGTATGAAATTCATCTTACAAAAACTAACGAAGGTGATGTAATTTTTTATTATTATTTTTTAAGTATGTCAAGAGTAATGACAAATATCCTCTTACTTTTAAATTAAACATTATCTATAATACTAATTTTTTTTTTTTTCTTTTATTTATATATTTTTTTTTTTGAGTAATCATTTGTTAAAGTTGATTTATCCAAATAAGGCTGTAATATATTTCACAAATGAATGTCACTGTTTCACAATTATAGACTTGTTTTATCCATTAAAAATTTTTATTTTTTTTTTTAAATAATTAATTTTCACAATTTTTTTATTTTTTTTTTTCTTAATTTATACTTAAATATAAATTTAAATAATTTTTAAATATTGATAAATAATTAAATGATTTTATTAATATTTTAAATAATAATTCTTTAAATGGTAAAGATCCTTGATATGATGTTGTTGTTTCAGTGATTCATATAGAACATAGCCAAGTTAAAAAAATATCAGTTGAGATATTAATATTTATCATAGAAAAAAAATTAAATATATTATTATTCAAATAGATAATTTAATTTCTTAGACATATAGGGTAAATGCTGACCAACAAGGATTGATATCTCAAATTTTGATTATCCGCCCCTTCCTGTTTCCTTCTTCGTCATTTATTTTATCTTTATGCCACAGCATCCTGTCGTCATGAACAAGCTTTTTTTTTTTTTATATATTTTATTATTTTTTTCCTCAATATGTTAGTATTCAATTTGCACTCGGTCCATCAACACCATCACCATCATCATCATCATTATCAGCATCTTAATAACTCAGTCAGTTTTTTATTGTTTCTTTTTATTTTTTCATCATTGTGATTTATCTAATTAAATTTATATACTTATTTTAAAATAATTGTGTCGATTATGATGGAGCTCATCATTTGGCATCTTGCTGATTTTTATAAATGCTAGCTGCCTTTTGAAGGGCAACGTTTTAATCGATAATACTCATCAATATAAAATAATAAATCAGTTAATTTTATTATTGTGTATTTAAAAAATAAAAAAAAAAAAAAAGAAATACTATTATTTTAATAAAAATGAAAGACAAATTTCGACAATTAAAATTTTAAGTTATTACTTTTTTTTTTTTTTTTTATCCTAAAATTTATCCAAGATTAAATGACAAGAGATTATTTATTATTATTACAGTAAGCGTGCAAGTGCAATTAATTATTATTTTTTTTTTTTTAAATCTATACAACAAATTTCAGTCTCATTATCTAAATTGATAATTATAACACAAATATCCCATCATCCACATTATTTACATTCACAAATATCTTGTATCTAAAAATTAATTATCTCAATAAAAAAAAAGAAAAAAAAATTATTAAAATTTCCATTGTCACGTTCATTCAATATACTGAAATTGAATAAAAATAAATAAATTATATTCTTATATCTTTTTTTTTTTTAATAAATAATATACACATTACTGGATGACTCTTTTATCTAAAAAAAAAGAAAATAATAAAAAATAAATAAAACTAGATCATATGTGTGTTTTTTTTTTTTTTTTTCGATCTTTTTACTATATATTTTGACATTCTGAAATGATAAAAAAAATTAAAATAAAATGACTAATACGTTGGTGTATTATATATATATTTTTTGTTTTTTTTTTATATGATGTCTTGGCAAAATTATCAGTGAATTGGTTGGCCATAATTTACATATACATGTAATGAAAATCATACAACAAATAAAAAGTTTTAACGTCAATTTACGACGAACAATAAAATTGTAAATAAAAAAAAAAATAAAAAAAAAAAAAAGGAAAATTACAATATAAGTATATACTATTATATATATTTTTTTTTTTTCGTTTACGTAAAAATTGGTAAAGTTTGAAAATAGTTTAAATTAATTAAATTAATTAATCTATTTCATTTTACTGTAAATTCAGACAAATATGTCTTAAATTAGTACGTTTTTTTTTTATTCACATGATTGTTCTTGGTCGATGTTAATCCTCATAAGTTTTCAATTTAATAATTATATTTTATTTGTTAGATTTATTACTTTTTTTTTTTTTTTTTTTTTTTTTTTTTAAAAACTTAGTTACCACTGGAAAGAGAGATTAAAACGACTCAAAGAACTTATTGAGAATTAAACAACGAACTTTATAAGTTAGTACAATAAAAAATACTTATATAAATTTCGTTTTAAAATTTTAATTAAAATGAAAAATAATTAAATAAAAATATTATTAAAATTAAAAAAAAAAAAAAAAAAAGCATATTTATAATTTTTATTTTTAAAACGAAATTTTTTATAAGCTATATTTATTAACATTTTTTTTTAAATCTTTTTTTTTGGGACTCGAAACATTTGAATTTGTTTCAATCTTAGTTATAATTTTTAAAAAAATAGAAATAAAATATGAGAATTTAATTAAAAAATAAAAAAAAATTTAAAAAAAAAAAAAAAAAAA
>WSYQ01000844.1:0-27638 GCA_011426435.1 Lysiphlebus fabarum
GCTTTCGCTAACTCTGTGGCGGCTACCTTTGGAGGCTAGTTTCAGCCGCATCAATAGATTTATTATCAAATAATTTAGATAATCATAAAAAAAATATAACAAAAAGTTTTTGTCAAAATAATGCAGAATTCCAATTGATAACTAAAAAAAGAGTTTTTCCATATGATTATCTTGATAAATGGGAAAAATTTAATGATATAACACTTCCAACAAAAGATAAATTTTATTCACAATTGAATGAAGAGAATATTTCAAATGAAGCGTACGAGCATGCGCAAAAAGTTTGGAAAAAATTTAATATACTTGGATAAATGTTTCTTCATTAGCAGTTTCATAATCCATATCTTGCTCAAGTGGTACTTCATCATCATAGTTATCAGAGATAACAGAATAAGTTTTTTCATTCATAAGTGAGTCATTGTTTATTATTGGTTTTGAGATGTTTGATGGTAATTGTGCAGTCAATTTTTTTAATGGTTCAACAACAGATTTAAGATATTCATTTGCAACATCAGCAATATTTTCTTTACCTAATTTTATCATTTGATATTTTTTACGTATAACATCTTGTACTCTTTTGATTTCACTCAAAAACTTAGTTTTATCAATAAGCTCTTGCTCACTGAGAGGCATCTTGATTATATAAAAATTCACAGATAACTAATAAAAATCAACAAATTGTTTCGTTTTTTATAGTTATGAAGCAGTCAAAGTTTTTTCTATATCTTCCTTTATCAATATCTCTATCTTTATCAATACATAGAAAACGAAATTTATCTTTCCAACAATTTATACACGTTTTTCGAAATTCACTATATTCCATATCAATATTAACATGATCATGATGTATATGTTTCAAATTGGTATCATCTTGTGGAAAAATATTTAAAAAATTAATATTATCACGTATCAAGTGTTTAGGAATACGTGCATATGATTGACATAAATAAAATAAATCAACAGCTTTATGTCTACCCATGCAAAAAAATGCTTTTATATGATCTTGCTTCTCAGTGGCTACATCATCGAAAATAAATAGTGAATTTGGTTTTGCTTCATCAACTGACACAACTTGATCATTATTCGAAAATTTATAATAATTCATTTCTTCAATTGGTTCTAATAATTTTTCTAAATATTGATATTTTGGTTGATATAATGATTTGCTATAAATATAAATATTTGCAAAACGTAAACTATTTAGATCAACAATTAAAATCATTAATGCGTTTGTTTTACCGCAATTACTTCCTCCAATTATTGCACAACGTATTGTATTTGGTAATAAATCACCATGTCTTTTTTCTATAAAACCATCACCACTTTTAGATGTTATTATATCAAAATTTAACACTGGTAATTTTAGAACTTGTTTCTGATATTCCATCTTGATTAATACTAAGCTCAATTCGTATAAATTGCGGTATTTTTTAATTTTACAATTAGTTTATACTCAACTATGATTGAGCATACACCTAATAAAAAGAAAAAAAAAACTGTGTGGAAAAGAAATAATTAATAATCTAATTAACAAGTTACCACTTGAACTTCATCTCCCTGGTTACTCATATTGTAGACCAGGAACTAAATTACAAAAACGTTTAGCTAGAGGTGATCCTGGAATTATTCCCTTGGATGCAGCTTGTAAAAATTACGACATTGCTTATTCAAAAAATCGAAACGATATTAAAGCAAGAAACGCAGCTGACGATATTCTAGCTCGTGAAGCAGCTAAACTTATCTTTTCTAAAGACGCAAGTTTAGGTGAGAGAGCTGCAGCTACATTTGTTACTGGTGCTATGAAAGTAAAATCAAAATTCGGTATGGAATGTGTCAATAAAAAAAAATGTTGTAAAAAAACGAAATTCTCATCTACACTGAAAAATAAAAAAACAAAAAGGAAAAATTGGTGGAAAGTTATTAAAACGTAAAATTCGAACTAACAAAAAAAATAATAAGAAAAAAATTCAGAGAAGAAAAAAAATATCATTTTCAAAAATAGTTCAAGCAGCAAAACGAGCAATGAAAGGAAAAAATAGTTCATCTATTGCAATAAAATCAGCATTGAAAGGTGCAAAAGAAGCAATCAAAACAAACGGTGGTAAAAAAGCTATTACTATCCCAAAAGTTTTACCAGTTGCTAAGGATATTGGTGGAGCATTACCGCTTTTAATATTTATTTTCTCAGCTAAATCTGCATTAGGTGGATTAGTTGATAGAGCTTCTGGTGTTGTTAAAGCTATTAATGCAGTAAAGTCCAGTAAAGATCAATTGAATGAAAATATGAGACATAATAAAATGATGGAATCAATTGCTATTGGAAAAGGACTTTATTTGACACCTCATAAGAGTGGAATGGGACTTTATTTTTTTCCAAAAAACTTCAATTGATGCTACCACAAAGAGCTCTAACTGACAATAATATTTTACAATTTGCCAAACAATTAAAAATTACTAATTTTCGTGGAGTTTTTATGCGTAATGATATGTCAAAAGATGGACCATGGAAACAAGAGTGTGGAATTATAAATTTAGATGATAAAAAAAATCCTGGAACACATTGGGTAGCATATAAAAGACTCAATCAAAATTTAGCAATATACTTTGATAGTTTTGGCAACTTACAACTACCGAAAGATCTCGTTAGCTATCTTAATGTTGGTAGCATCAATTTTAATTATAAACGATATCAAGATTGGAATACATATAATTGTGGACATTTATGTCTAGCATTTCTTGCTAATAAACTATAAAAAGAATAAAAATATTTTCTTTTTATCAGTTATTCATTAACCACGGTCATGAATGATACATGAACTTTAACGTTAAATGGTAACTCTTCAGTTTTAGAAACTGATTATTTTCCGCCAATTCAATTATCAAGTGATAAAAATTATTCATTAGCCCTTACTTCATATTTATTATTCAACTCAATACCAAATATTGATGCTGATAATAACAAAATCAAGTTTACTAACCCACATAGTGGCATCACGAGTATACAAACAATACCAACTGGAAGTTATGAAACAGATGATATTGCTAGAGATTCTGAGTCATATGAAATCTCATTGACATATAATAAAAATACTTTACATTCATATATTCAAAGTAATAATGACATTGATTTCACAATAACAAATTCACCAGCAACATTACTAGGATTTGAACCGAAAAATTTAAAAGCTGATATAAAACATCAATCAGATTTTTCAATCAACATTATAAAGACAAATTCATTGAAAATAGAGTGCAACATCACAACTGGTGCCTATGTGAATAATCAAAAAGTACATACAATACATAGTTTTTTTCCATCTGTACCACTAGGTTATAAGATAATTGAAGTACCAGCAAATCCAATTTATTTACCAATTACAGTAAAAACAATTGATCATTTACAATTGAAAATTGTAGATCAGAAAGGAAGATTAGTAAATTTTCGAGGTGAAACAATAACAATCACCTTACATGTAAAATCATAATATGGAAATTGCATTTAATTCACATGTTATAAAAAGAGGATCATCATCATCATCATCATATAAAAACAGCGCATCATGGACATCTCAAGTCAGTCTGAATCAAGCAGTGAAGAAGTTGACACCTCAGAACATAAAATATCTGCAAAGTCTAGGACTAAAAGTAAAAAATTTTGGAACTTTAATTGGTTAAATATAACTTGTCTTAACTGTTTGACACGTCAACATGAGTGATGGAAATATACTCGATATCAACACACCTGTTCAATTCAACAATGATATATCTGATTATGAGCTGCACGCACATCAATCATTCGGATCAAATAATTTCGAGAATAGTGATGAAATAAGAATATCAATACAAAATCAAGACTTGTTTGTTTTACCATCAAAAAGTTATTCACATATAAGTGGAAAATTATCGAAAAAAAAAGTAAATGATAAAGATCAAGGTCAAGGTCAAGGTCAACAAGTAGATCCTGTTATAAGATTGGTGAATAATGCAATATGTTTTTTATTTGATGAAATACGTTATGAATTGAATGGGGTTTCAGTTGATAAATCAAAAAATGTTGGTATAACATCTTCAATGAAAAATTTTTTATCTCTGGATCACAGAATAAATTATGAAAACGAAGGATGGTTAGGACCTAATTATGATGATGTTAATAATAATATAAAGTTTACAAATGATGATGGATTTTTTGTATGTATGTATACCTTTAAAAAGAATTTTCGGTTTTGCTGAAGATTATCAAAAAATAATTGTAAATATTAAACATGAATTAATTATAGTACGATCACGTTCTGATTTGAATGCAATGATGTGTGTTCTTGGAAGTAATAATAGTACTCCATTATTTGATATAAAAATTTCAAAAATTGAATGGCTAGTACCATATTTAAAATTATCAAATAAGAATGAAATTGAGATAATGAAATATATACAAAAAGATCAACAATCTCTATGGGATTTCGAAGTTGGGATTTATACGAATACTCATTGCAGCCAACAACAACGCATCATATATAGACTGTAAAAACTGCAACTCAACTGAAAAAGCCACGTTATGTTATTCTTGGTTTTCAAACAAGTAGAAAAAATAATTGGGATAAAGATATATCATATTTTGATCATTGTAAAATAACAAATGTTAAGCTATATCTAAATTCACAGATTTTCCCTTATGGAAATTTGAATCTTGATATTGAAAAAAATCAATTTTCTATATTATATGATATGTATGCTAATTTTTCAGAGTCTTACTATGGCTCAAAGATAGATTTAATGTCAAAAGGAACTTTTATTACAAAAGCACCATTAATTGTGATTGATTGTAGTAAACAAAATGAGTTTTTAAAGACTGGTGCTGTTGATGTACGTTTAGAATTTGAATCGAAAGACAACTTTCCTGAAAAGACAACAGCATATTGCTTAATTTTACATAATAAAATAATTGAATATAGACCTATAAGTGGTTTAGTACATAAATTGACTTAAATAAAATGTAAATTAAATAATAAGGTTTTTTGATAGAATAAATAATAATAATAATACATAAACACTTTAAATTCAGTTTTGATTTTTTTTATTCCTTCATTTATATACAGATAAATATTTTTTTTTTATTAATATAAATTAGTTTTAATGTTTCAGTTGTTCTTCCATAATATTAATATCATCATAATTTATTATAGAATTATCTAATGTTAATTCTTTTCTATTATTTTCACCAGTACAAACAATCGTTAAAACTCCTTTTTCAGCTGCTTCATCCAACTCTTTAAATTCTTGTTCATCGTTGTTGAAATGTTCAGCATATTTTTTTGGTAAATATACATAATATTGTCCATCAATTTCAGCTGTTAGTGCTGCACCAAACTTTGATCCAATAAATTTTCTAACTTTTGTTATGTGGTAAACTGTATTATTTTGCAAATCATTCAAAGATCTACGTTGTTTGCCTTTGGAAAGTAATTTTGCTTTAGGAAAACCCATTTTTCCTGAACAAAAAAAAAAAAATGCAATAATGTTCAATAATGTTCAAATATTTCAAATATAAAATCAATAATTTTTTGAAGAATTGTATAAAACTTACTTGATTTGTTGGTCGCTTTTTAGTTTCACTGCTGAGGAGCTCGTTTAGTTTTGGAAACTTTTTTTGATGATAGACTTGGAATCAATAGTCTTTATACTAAAAAATTCTTTCCCCACTATTATGTTACATCTACCAACTGATTTTTCATTGGTTGAGCAGCGGTAAAAAGTGGAAGGGAGAACTTTGTGATTAGTGAATTGTATATATATATATATATATATATATATATATTTATGGAAGGGACAAAAATTTCTAATTCTAAAATTTTGCACCCTACTGTTTAAACAAGTTTAAACTTGTTTTGAGGGATTAATTTTATTGTATTTTTTTTTCATAATGGAAAAATTTCAAAATTAAAGAAAGTTTTTCTCAGAATGATTAATCAATTGAATTCCATTGTTCAAACGAGTTTTAACCTGTTTCATCATGTTTTTAACTTTTCTTAAAATTTATGAAAAATTTACCTAGATCTAATTTATTCCTCATATTAAACTAAAAATTAAAATTTATAAGTATAGACTTTTTTATCATTATTATTGTCATTTATCAATAAATCCGGTCGTTGTAATAATCCATTCGTGCAAATTGATAAATAAATGTTACCAACGTCTTACAGCACTTTTTTTTATATCGTGATATAATTGATCGAAATTATACATCAATAGTTCATTAAAATATAATTCAAAAAATAAATTTGTACACGGTAATAATGAATATTTTTTAATAGACGGAGCAAATACTTGATGATTATTTAAATACATTCGTTTTAAAAAGTCTTTTTCTGGAAATATCGCAAAGTCTTCTATTTTTACATTTCTATGTAGGTAACGTACAATAGCATAGTTGTATTGGACTGCAGGTATAGTTTCTAGAATTTTTATACAGTAACTGATCCAGGGTCTTTTATTCATTAATTCTTTCATTGAGTTTTCAAGCAATACTATTTTACTATTTTCTTGTTTGAAAACAACAGATCTTGTGTTGTGTGAGTAATCGAAAATTATTTCAATATCGATGCATTTAATTGTTGAGTATTTTTTTTCTAATTCACTTGTATTTTCAGTAGCCAAAAACCATGATGATATGAATTTAGATTTATTCAAAAAAATTTCCCATGTATCTATTAGGAATAAAACTTCTTTTTTTGAAATATTATCACAAATTTGAATAGTTATATCATTGTCTTTTCCGAATCAAACACTTAAGATCTTTGTCTGTGACCCGTTAAGTACAATCGTGTGTGCCAAGAGAAGATTACTAGTTGACATCATTAACTTTACTTATTAACTTGATAAGGAAGATTCTTAGTTTCACTGCTAAAGGGCTCCTTCAGTCTTTTTAAAGAAAACTTTTTTGATGATAGACTTAAAAACACTGGTCTTTATACTAAAACATTCTCCTCCCACTATTATGTCAATCCTACCAACCAATTTTTCATTGGTTGAGTAGATATGAAAAATAGGAAGGAAACACGTTGTGGTTGGTTAGGTTAGGAATTTATTATTATCTAATTTTCAAAATTTGTTCCCTACTGTGAAAAAATATAACAAAAGAAAAAATAATCCATTCAAGTCTAAACTTGTTCTCAAAAGATTGATTCCTATTGTATTTTTATTCATAAAAGAAATAATTGAAAAATCTCCTGATTAAGAGAAAGTTTTTTCTCAGAATACATTCGAAAGTTTAAACTAGTTTTAACATGTTTCATCATGTTTTATTTTCTCTTAAAATATAGAATTTATGGAAATTTACATAGGTTCAACTTATTTACTATATTACATTAAAAAAAATTAAAAAGAAGAATTTTTATTATTTTAAATGTATTTATTTATTTATCTTACATTAACAAAACTGTTCATTATTTATTCCTTTACATTTTAAACAATCTTTTATAGCAACATGAAGAAAAATACCACAATCATCAGTATCTTTATTTGAGTTATTTTGCAAAGGGTGTTGTTTGCATTTTCTTAATCGAAAAATTGATGGGTTCATCTGCTGTTCTTCCGATAATCTCTCCCAGATTTCATCAATTTGATGCGATGCGAATTTTATAATTATCGGTAATGGAAGTGTTGTAATTTCTGCTTCAGCTAAATCGCTTATATTTGTTACAGCACAAAAATGCGCTATGGACCTATATAAACTGGTTCTCATTGAAAAAGTCTTGCTATACCATGATTTATATCTTTGTGCATTTTCAACAGAACATTTATAATATGCATTATTTAAATGCATTGATTCATGTTTTATAGCTGGATGATTAGATTCAAGTATTTTTATATCAGGAAATTCTAAATCCTCCAAGTTGAAAATTGTGAGAAAATATAAGAGTCAACCACTTTTTTTTATCTTCCCCTTTGACGAATAAATAATTAAATTTTCCAATAATTTCTTCACTAATAATATTTGAAAGATTAGGGTATTCTTCAGTACCATTTTCCCATGATATTCCATGATGATATATTTCACAATTAGATACTGTTTCTTGATATTTTTCACTCAATGTTGCTCTATCACATGGTG
Source organism: Lysiphlebus fabarum (assembly GCA_011426435.1). Taxonomy (NCBI): domain Eukaryota; kingdom Metazoa; phylum Arthropoda; class Insecta; order Hymenoptera; family Braconidae; genus Lysiphlebus; species Lysiphlebus fabarum. The sequence goes on from WSYQ01000844.1 coordinate 8,108, forward strand.
GTTTGAATATTATTGCTTTTGGTTTCATTTTTGAACTTAATGGTTCAATGGCTAATTCTTTTAATACGAATAAACCTTGCTTTTCTTGAAACCCTTGAAAATCAATAAATGCTGACATTTTTTTTTTTAAACTTTTTTATAGTATGTTTTCTCACTGAACTTTTGTGAATTTAACTAAAAAATTTTGATGATGCACTCACTTAAATTGAATCATCCCCACTTTTCAAAGAACTACTAGCGCAATGGTTTAAAAAAATTGAACTTTAATATCAAATTAACATCCATCGGTAATGACGTTTTTTAAGAAATAATAAATTGAATTAAAAAAAAAATATATCCTTCGAGCCGGGTTCGAACCAGCGACCAATGGATAACTCTTTTAATATATCGAACCAATTACAGTCCATTGCTCTACCAACTGAGATATCGAAGGTTTATTTTAAATATAATATTTTTTCATTGTAGCATAATACTTTCGGAATTTGTTTCAATGGTGTAACTTAAAAAGGTTTCTGAATGTTAATATCATAATCCATAGTTCAAAACACCATTGAAACAAATTTTTTTCTCTTTTGTCAAACTAAGGAAATCATTAATTGTAGATATAATGATCAAATATATTGACAAAGTAGCGCTAAGCTTCAATGGTTGAGTAGGTAGCACATTGAACTTCCGCGGTGGAGAGCTGAGTTCGAATCTCGGTAAAGGTAAAAAATTTTTTTTTCAAAGTTCAAAAAATATAGTAGTAGTAACATTAAAAAAATAAAGATGACATCATAGGTATTCAAAATTAAAAAACAACCCCCCCCCCCCCCCCGCGAATTAAACCGCAGCACAGCGGGGAGTTGTGGTCCAGGATCCTCCTATGTACACTACTAATATCGACTAAATATGGTATACTCAGTTTCTCCATTTTTGTTTTTCGTTTCTCTATTCTCACGTTAAACAAGTCTTTTAACTGATAATTTATCCAATTTTTCAACACGATAATTTTTGCTGAATATTGTAAAGATCGTTCTACTATCTTTTTTTTTTGTTCCAATTTTTATAGTTTCATTCATAATAGAACTACATACGTTGAGGGTATCCTGGAGTTTCAGGCAAAACGCTCGTTGTTACAATAGTCACATTGTTATATGGAGATCGTGGTTTCAAATGATCGTCGTTACTTTGATTCTTTCTTGCTTGATCAGTTTGGATGAGAAGTGGTGTTCGTGTTAACAGGGCTCCTTTTTGTTGACTCTGGCAATATGACTCAAATTTTAATCGTAGAGATTTTATAAGCTGTGTCAGATTTTTTGTGGAATCTCCAATGGTTTGAATATTCATTATGACCGATGACACCCTTAATTACACGTGTAACAAGCGAATGGAATAAAGCTTTAGTACTTTTTCTTGAGTGCGTTTTCTATGAGTGTCAAACGTGGTATAAATAGATGCCACCTCCTTGGCAATAAAAACATTGCTCTTTTTTTCAGTTCCTGCAACTTCAAGAGACTCCTACCCTGGAAAATCAATAAAGTAACCAATTCTCGTTTGATCATCTTTTACAAACAGGCTTGTAAACCAACGAGAAGATTTCGAATTTTTTTTTTTGAACCTGTGAGAGTTGTAAATATAACGTGATTAGTGGTGGAAAAATAGTAGTAAATAATTAAAATTGTAAATAAAACGCAACAAAATATACCGTTCGTTGAACTATGTGATGTTTGAAGATATTGGACACATTTTGTGAATAATTGTTTGTTCAAATTATCACGAAGATATGTGAAAGTTGACAAGGTAATAGCTACTAATTCATCGGGTAGTTTCAATGATTCGAGAGAACGCCCGTTTGAATTTTTTTGAATGGAATCATTGATGTCATAAAATTGATAATTTTTCTATACCATTAACTGAAAAGAAGGTTTTGCAAATATTTTTCCAATAGTTGCGATTAGACCATCTTTGTTATTTAAAAGTGTTGATTTACCGGTACTTGAGCGGCCATTAATCAGAACAAAAAAATCTTGTTTTTTATATAATTTGATTGTGTTAGAAATTTCTTCAAGTAATGAAGAAACTGTATAAATTTTATTAATGTCTAGTTCATTATTATTTAAATCGTTTTTCTCAAAAGCCAATATATAGTTAAGGAATTTTTTTTTATTTTCCATTTTGACTCTCGATATCCTGCAGCAGAAAAAAACCTTTTTGTTATTGAAATTGGATCATTGAAATTTTATTAATAAAAAAAATGATTATTATTTAATAGAATAAATCACTTTTTGGTCAATTTTGGAATATTAGTTAATGTTTTTATCGAATCTTAAATACTAATTTGACGTATGGTTTCTGGTGTCGAAGTGCCGGTTTTGGCGACAAAAAAAAATTCAAAATTTCTTCTTACCGTAGAAAAAGGGTGTTGATCACCAAAGGACGTTGAATAAATTTGATTTATTATCATTGCAAAAATTACCTAGGTAGTAATTTTAATAACGAAAAAAAAATAAAATCTTAAGTAATCAACAATACATCCAATACTTTTTATTCACACGAAAATTATTAAATACCTAGGTAGTACTGAATAATAATTCATGTGAATAAATATGTTTGGTTATCTTGAAGATACTTTTTCTTTTGTTTTTTCTTGTCAATAAATCAGAAATAATACAGCCACAATCACTGATGACGATATTTTTTCTGCGTATGATACGTTTGATCTGTATGATCTGTCGCAAGTGCCCTTTTTTTCTGATAAACATAAAACAGTATGTTGATTTTTAGATTTGTTACTGCTTTATGCACTGCTAATAACTTTATCCAATCAAAATATCCGCGACAAAATAAACCCGAAAAAATATCCCACGACAAAATGACCCATGGTTTGATATGGCGGTGAAAAAGGGGGTTTGGGGGGGCGAAGCCCTCCCAAATTGATCTAAATAATTTCATATTTTATTTATATGAATATTAATCATAATATTGATAGACATAATAATATTTATTAATTAAACATGTGTTTTATTTTTTTGTAGTCGTTTATTGTATCGATATTTATTTTTATATATTTATTTTTCATAAAATAGAAATTTAAAATGTATATTTTATTTTAATGTTCAATTTGTAGATTTATACTTACAAATAAATATATATATATATATATGTGTATATATGTATCAATAAATTTATATTTATATTCATTTTTCAAAAAAAAAGAAAAAAAATGTGTGTGAAGTGTACAGTCGAAAAAAATAAAAGAGTAGAAAAAAAAAGTATAGTCGAAATAATGAAAAAGTAATTCTATTGCGAGCGACAGCCATTTTGAAAATATTAGTTTTAATTCCTGCTTCAACCTTATGCACGCGCTCATTTCAATTTCTGGTAATGGTGAAGGGTAAAATTTAAGATATTTTCATACTGTTTTATGTTCTCATTTCCAAGTGAATAATTTATAAAAAAATATACTGTTACGTATTCGCATTTGCGATTACGTTTCTTTTTAAAATTTAAACCATTAATTTTTAAGTTTGGAATTTACCGGATGTAACGCGATATTTTAGTTATTTAATTTATTTAAAAATTATATTATTTTTATTTTAACATTTTTTATAATTTTTTACTTTTTGCTGACCTATTTTAATTATTCAAAGAGACGTAAATAAATATTTTACATCCGTTAAATTCAAGACAAATAATTTTATAATAATTTTATAATGCTGACTACCATGGGAACAATAATTCGCCATTGGCAAATTATTAGTCCCACTCAAAATTTTTAGATATTAAGAAAAAATAAAAAGAATAATTTTAAGGAGAGAACTCACTCTCGTGTTATACTTCAAACTGTCAACATTAAATAAATTAAATAAATACCAAGTTAGATTTTATAAGAAATATTTAAGTGAAACTTTATTTTGTGTTACAACCCTATCATTGATTTATTCGGGGTGTTTATTCGTATATTAAATTCTTTGTGACTTGTATTTGATCCATCAATATCATAAAAAGGCGGCTATCCAGACTGACGCGCCCTCAAAACAATTGGATTTTTAAACTACAAGGTACATCTATTTTCTACAACATAATCACATTCCCTCCTAACCCGCTAGCCTGTAGGTAATAGCAAAATAAGAGGATTAAAAATAGTTAAATGTCAGGGTGTTGTTTTTATTTAAATAATTTAATGTTTTAAATCGGGATCTATTTTAAAATAGATTTGGATAAGTTATTAACAATTCATTTATTTAAAATCATTTAATAATCTTAATATTTAATAAAAATAACAACCTGGCACGTAACAAAAATTGGTGTCAGAAGTGGGATATTGTAATGTGAAAGTAGAAAAAAATTTAAAAATACAAAAATAATAAAAAAATTTTTTGAAAAATTTAAAAAGATTGTAAATTACGAAAAAAAATATAAGACGAAAAAAATATTTTTCATCACGAGAGTCACTTAAGATCAAATGAAAAATAATTAAAATTTATAAACAAAAGAAAATATAATAAAATTTTTTTTTATACAAGATGTCAGACAAAGAGTTTAGATTCAGTTCAGGGGTATGTTATGACGATGAAGACGAAAGTTGTTATGAAATTATAATAAATCGATTACAGGTTTATACACAGTTATTATTAAAAAAATTAACGGAACAACTAAGGTTCGATGAATACAATTCAATAGGGTTATCTAAATTGATAAAAAGGGACGTAAATATAATAAAAGGGGCTATAGAAAAAAAATTCTTTTTGGAAAACATAGAAATAAAAAAACAATTAAATCAAAAAAATATAGAATTAGAAACCTTAAGAAACATTAATGAAAATTTAATCAAAGACAATAAAAATTTAAACTCGAAATATAAATTGGAAATGGATCACAGATTAGTAATAATAGAGTCTTTTGAAAGAGAAAATCAAAATATAAAAGATGAAAATACACAATTAAACAATCTGGTAAGTCAGACTACTATACAAAATATTAGATTATATGAAGAAATTGCAGAATATCGAGAAAAAACAAAAGAGAATTTTAATGACCACGAAAAAAATAATTATAATAAAATTCAATCAATAAATAAAAATGAAATACCACAAAATTTTTTAAATAATACTAGCAAACGATATTCAAGAAGTTATGATTATATTAATAGTAGAAATAATTGTTATAAAAAATTTAAGAAAGATACGGGGCAATATGAAACAATTGATAAAAAAATACCACAAAAAAACTAATCGAACCCAGTGGATCAGGCGGGGAGACCACTATAAAGGGTAGACTGCCACAGATATCTGACTCAATATTACAAACTGACGTAAAAAAAGATAATAAACATATTAATAGGGATTCTTTTATAAATCCACAACCATCAACTTTGTTATGTCAGGATTTTTGATCTTTGACATAAACAAGTTGGTCAAATTATTATATTAATAATATAATTACTCGACCGTTATATCAGTATATACTCACTGACATTAATATATTCAAAGTAATATTTTGACCCTAAGTTATACGCTTAGACTCAATTAGTTATTGCTTCGTTTTGATCCAGTCCTTTTCAGGTAAAGATCGGGTGAAGCTCGTACATTTATGTGATTGAAGGATTGTAGTTAAATAATTATACCAGTATTTAAATTTAATATTTATTTATTAGAAACAAAACAAAGTAATGAAACTATAATTATAATCATTCAATTGTTGATTTTTATTATGAAAGAACAATAAAAGAAATTAAATTATTTAATGTAAACTAATCTTACGTTGTTGGTATATAACGATATTAATATGACTATATATATTGAGTCGTTGAATTTATAAGTGTGAAGTATAAAATTACTTGTTGAGTACAAAGTTATAATATTTAACCGTGACAAAAGTATATGACAACGTTCGTAGTTCGGGCAAGACTGAGGAATTAACATTAGCCCAAGGGTTTATATTAACTTCCCAATCTATGTTTAATGTTTAATTTATTGATATTGTTACTTAGAAAAACTCGTGACAATGAGTAAGACTAAATTGATATAATGATATTCTTAGAAAAGCTATAAAATAAATTGAAGTGAATATGAAATAATATCCGGGCCTAGTGACAAGTTTTAGGCAACTCTATTTGAAATTCAGTTTTACGACTTTTTTATGAGTTATATTCATTAGTCAAAAGTAACTTTAAAATATCTACAATTGTAGTGTATTGCTTTATTGACCTGAAAGGTTGAATTCATCTATGGATATTCTCACCCTCGCGATGATCTAAAGATGATCGGCAGCTGCGTCTTAGATGGACACAGGGGGGAACTGAATCTATTCTTTGAATATTCTTGGTCACTGACCTGTTTATAGTATATACCAACACAAATTATATTTTATTCTTATATACTATTCTTACAGTTATATCTATTGTCAAGTTATGTTATAGAAATTTTCTCAGGTTGTAACACCTCCACCCTTAAGTTGCAATAATATGGGAATGAAATGGACAGGATTGCAACCAAACAAAATTTATACAATTGAAATTGAATCGGTACGTGAACCCAGAAATGCAATCTCAGAATTCCAATGTTGCTCTAAATATTCTAAGGCTTGTCTGGCAGCGTTGGACTTAGCGTCTCGTTTTGAGTTCGCCATTCCAATGAACGTCTTAGTGTCCACCGTAAGTGAAACGGCAAATGAGACTCGCCCTACGTCCCAGTATCTGCGACTGTCGACTTCTACATATTTGACATAGAAGTTCGCTTGATTGCTGATGCTGTGTAACACTTCAGCTGGATTGGTGTTGCTTACACGCCCTTTTCTGATACTTGTTAACACTCTAGAGGCTAAATCATTGTCTGGATACTGTAACTTAAAAAACAAACTTTCACAAGCTGCATTAGTCGCTTCGACTTCGTCATGACCAATGCCAGATCCAATGATTACTCCTAGTAAAACTTTACAATGTATTTTATTATCATTGGTTCGAGCAAGGCTCCTTCTCAATGTTACCATACTTGGGTTGAACAATTGACAAAGACTTTCCCAACATGACATTGACATAATTGATCACTGTAGACAGATTAACATACATAAAATTTAAATTTAACTTAACCAATTAACACTTAAAATGATAGATTAAAAGAATAGGACAAAAAAAAAATTATTATTTAAGTTATTAATAATGAATGCGTCATTTAGAGAAAAACCCTTTCTTTTGAGTTATCATTTTAATAGCTTTAGTTGCAGCTATTGCTTTTGCTTGTAAATGTGTAGATCCCTTCCCTTTAAAAGTCATGTCTTCGATTTTACATTCAACGGTATGTTGTTTAACCACACTATCGTAGCTAGTCAATGTATATGTTGGTGGAGATTTTTTTCTTTTGGATAATTCTTCAGTTAATTCTCCAATTTTGCTGATTTCTTTTGATAACGCATCAAAATTTGGAAGATCAGAAGTCACTAATTTATTCATCTCCATGTAGATGTCTTCTTCTGGTTCTGGTTTTTCTGCTGGCTCAAAATCGGTGGTTCTAACATTTACAACCCCAAACATATCAAGCCATTCTTCATGTAATATTGACTCTCTTTTACAAAACTCACAATCTACGGCTTCGTTCTGACTTATTAATGGGATCTCGCAATTGTGGCAATATAATTTCACTAACTGTTTATCTTTTGCCAACCAATGTAAATTTACTACTGCTCCAAAATTATCTGCTGTTGTAGAATTTTTCTCAATAAGATAACATTCAAGACAGAACATCTTATCTTCATTATCTAATTCAGTGGTGAATATTCTCTTGACAAGCCCTTTCAAACAAGTGTAACTTAATTCATCTTCAAAACACTCCTTAAACTTGTCAGCTCCGGCGTTACTGATTATCGTCAGTAACTTCTCCTTTTGGCAAGGACCGGTTGAATGTAGGCACACATTAGATAACTTGAAATTAAGACTCATTCTGTAAAATTAACATAATTGTAATTGTTTACATTTCTTAATGATTAACATTTATTATAATAGATGATTAGTTAGATATTGTTATGTAATTAGCGGTAATTGTCGTAGAATGATATGAGAGTAGACAGTTATGAGTTAGTCGAGGTATGTCTCTCTTGAGACACCTGGAGCAGACGGTTTGTCGTATATTATCGAGACGTTTTTCATTGCTGGATAAAGTCTCTGTTCAGACAAATGTTTAAAAGGCACGTAAGCACCTTGTGCTACTGCGTCTTCTTGAGTCTGTAGCTCGGTCTCTTCTTCGTTGTTTTCTTCTTCAGGTTTTCTGTTGTCTCTTTTACGTTGATGAAGAAATAAAGAAGCTAAGCTGTCCCATAAAGCTGCAAATAGATGGATGGATAAACCGTATATTTGATGTAAGGCAAAACAATGTAAAAACGTGTCAGCTATCATCTTGATAACTTGGAATACTGCCAGTAAACCTAGTATTCCGGCACTGATATTACTGAAAACCATAAATTCTTTCCATCTATTGTCCCAAAATCTCCCTGCCATCTCACGGATGTCAGTTTCACCAAATACTCTCATAAAAGATCTACTGTCTGCTACAGTAGTTGTACTCGAAGCTCTTGCGGCAAATGTATTAAGAATAGATGCTTGCTCAACTGGGAACATAATGCGTTCTCGCATTCTGTCCATGTCGTCTTTACTATATATACCTGAATTGGCTAAATCGCCAATATTTGCGTAAACCCAAGTTTTCTTTTTATTTGGATTTAATTTAACTGGTTCAACAGTACTTGTAGGTTTAGGTGTGAATTTGTACCACGCATTATCTATATAAAACATTTGTGGTAGTGGTACGTTACAAGGTATCTCCGCAGCATCATGAGTAATGATGTGTGTGCGTGGAGTTACAAACACAGGGATACCATTAACATTTACTGGAAGCATGTTGTAACACTGATCAGTGTGTCTCAGCTTCGCTGGTATCGGCGTGCATTTCACTAAATGAATTACTTCACCAGCATTAATAGCCATATACCCTGGTTGACCCATGTACCTATAAGCAAATTCGTCAGGCGACGTTGTCGCAATAGATAGTTGATTAGCCATAATTTGCTTCTGTAACAAGCATTTACTCATTTCAAAATCTTCATGAAGTGTTTCGAGTTGTGTTCTGATGTGTCTTTCTACATAAACAAACTTACTGTCAACATAAGTAAGTAAATCAGGTTCAACAGTATTTGATTTAGTCATAGGATAATTAGTCTCGGTGTTTATGACAAATAAACGTGGATGCTCTGTAGTCCACGCATTATCTTTACAAATATATAACTGACCATTACCGTGAATAATTTTTAATGAGAACGTAATTGAACCATGATTAACAGAAATATATATATCTGGACCCGCAATAACCATTTTCATATCACCTCTGTAAAGTATTGAGTATTCTTTTTCACAAGCGTCAAATGGTGGGATTACGTCCCAATATGAATTTCCCCCGAAAGAGTCAATGCATGCTCCTTCGGAATATTTACATGCGGTACCCGAATTAAAAAATATTTTATCTTGTTTCATTTCTACCTTTGCTTCGGCCGCGGCTAGAGTGATTCGTACTGAGGCAGTTACGACTACGTTTTCAAACTGACCGAAAGCGTCGGAATAACTGGCACCTGTACAATCACCATCTTTGTTCAATGTACCTGCTAGAGTTACTTGTTTTGGTACGGTATTGTTAACTCGTAGGTCTACAATTTGCATGTGGTTGAGGTATAAATACCCATGTCTATGTGCATCTCTGCAGTTCTCAAAACCCACTTCGTGGATATATTCTGCGACGCCACCTTCTACTGCGCTGATGTAATCTGTTACTAGACCACAATGATATACGTGTCTAGTAATGGCTACTTTACAATGTCTTACTGGTACCGTCACAAAAGGATTTCTTTGTACGAGTACCCCTTTTATTTTTTTAATTTCAACGTGCCGTTGTTCAATATTGCAGTCGTCTACATCTAGTGATGAAATAGTTGTAGAATTAGTTACTCGTGAGGCACAATCGTACCCTATTAACGCTTCGGCACTCCATACCAATCCACTCAAAATTATTAATATCAACATATGAGTCATCTGTAACCATAACATAATTTTAATAACAATCAATTAAAATGCATTAACAAAAATATTGTGTGATAAATCTTTTGTTTGACCCCCTCCACCCTTAGGTATGAGCAACGAGGGCAAACGTAGGTGCGAATAAAATATTTAATTAGTCATGTTGTATTTTAGTTTTCTTTAGGCGGTCTGGGTGTACTGTTTTCAATTTATTTTTTATTTTTATTATTACACCGTTGCTGTCTGTAATGTCTAGTATTTCGAATGGACCTGAATAATGGTCTTGAAGCTTCCCTGGTTTTGGGCCGCTTCTTAAAAATACTGAGTCACCAATCTTGTACAAGTTTGGTCGGCAATCTCTATCATAATATTTTTTTGATTTTTGTTTTGCTTCGATTAAATTATTGTAAGCTGATTTTTGATTATTAATTATTCGTGTGACAATTTCTTTTAAGAAACCTGAGTATGTTGGTAAGTTTTCATTTTCTGTAAGTGGTTTGCTTGATGGTAACCTTGCCAGTTTACCAAACACTAACTCGTATGGTGTGAATTTGGTCGCCTCATGAATTGAGCAATTGTAGCTGAACATAGCCATATCAACCCATTTGTCCCATTCAAGTTCTTTATCAGTATATTGTTTTAGATATTCGCCTAAAACATGATGAGATCTTTCTAAGGAACCATTTGATTGAGGGTGGTATGCTGTCGTTCGTATCTTTTTTATTCTGAATCTTTTCGCTACTTTTTTCATGAGCTCGCTACAAAAATTCGTACCTTGGTCAGTCAAGATTACTCTTGGCGACCCAAATTTGCAAATAAAATTATTAATGAATGCTTCTGCAATAGATTGCGTTGACGTTTCAGCTAGCGGAACTGCTACGCAATATTTAGTCAACAAGTCTTGCATCGTTAGTATATATTCGTTACCTGAACTCGTTTTATGAATTGGGCCAACGATATCTAACGCTATTTTTGAAAATGCAGCTCCTGGTGTATCAGTTATCACCATAGGGTTTTTACCACGTACTCTTACTAATTTTTTTAATTGACAGTTCAAACATTGTTGTATGCGTCGTAGTACATCGTCTTTTAAATTTTCCCAATAATAATTATTTTTGATTCTATTATATGTTTTTGACACACCTTTATGCCCCCCAATTGGAGCTTCATGATTTTCTTTAAAAATCAAATCTCTTTCTTCTTCCGGAACGTACACTATTTCATTTTTATATATAAGCACTTTTATATCACTATCGCTGAACACACTTTTAATTATCTCATATATTTCTTCCCACTGTATATTACATATTTCGTCTGACTTTGAAAGAGCAATAACGTCTATTAAATTTTCTTTCGCGATAATTCGGAGTTCTTGTAAACACTTTTTTAAATTATTTTTAGTACGTAACACTGATTCACCTTTTGAATTTTTAATAATTACAGGAAAATACCATTTATTAGCCTTTTTTATAGCATATACTTTTCCTAGCTCAATTTGCTTAGGCACTACTAATTTGTTTATCGATTTTAATATTGTTGCACCTGTATCACACGGTATTCCTTCATCTGATAAAAAGTATACCATTTTATCTTTATGCAATTGGAATAAGTCTCTTTTTTCAATTATATTCACCATTTTTTCTTTTTCTTTATACACTTTATTTTTTTCACTATCACTTTCATTTATGATTTCTTCAATTTCACTTTCACTACTGTTGTATACACTCTCTTCTTCTTCAATGAATTTTTCTACTCTTTTCTTTGGTCTACCTTTTTTCTTTTTACTCTTGCTTACTGTAGAATTATCTTGCTTCTTCTTCGGTCTACCTCTTTTTCTTTTGTCATGATTTATTATATCACTTACTTTTGCTTTGTCTTTCTTTGGCCTACCCCTCTTTTTCACTCGCTCAATTATTTCTTCGGGCGGTGGTTCAGGGTTTGTTATTTGAATTAAATCTTGTATATCTTGTGGTAAGGTACTTGTATCAATCATTTTCATTGCTTGATTTCTTGTAATTACATTTACGTCTTCGATTACTGGATTTCTTGACAATGCGTCTGCGTTTAAATTTAATTTACCTGGTTTATAAATTACTTCGTAGTCGTATTCTGCCAGTTTTAAACGCCATTTAAGCACGCGGCTATTGCCGTCTTGTGCTGATCTGAACCAAACTAGTGGTTGGTGATCTGTAACTACGAAAAATTTGTATCCATATACATATGGTCTGAAATTTTTAATTGCCTCTACTATTGCTAGAGCTTCTTTTTCATATGTTTCATATTTTAATTCTGCGTCTCTCAATACACGCGAGAAGTACGCTATTGGCCTATCTTTGCCAATTTTACCTTGAGAAAGTACTGCGCCGATTGCAAACCCTGAAGCGTCTGTCGTAATTATAAACGGTTTCTCAAAGTCTGGGTATTGCAAAATTGGAGCAGTGCATAGAGCTTTCTGTAAAAGTTTGAAAGCTTTTTCTGTATCTTCATCCCATTTAAATTCGACATCGTCTTGCAATAACCTAGTTAGTGGCTTTGCAATGTGCGCATATCGTGGGATGAATCGTCTGTAATACCCTGTAAGACCTAAAAATTGTCGAATATTCTTTCTGTCTTTAGGTTTAGGGAATTTTTGCACAGATTTTATTTTTTCTGGGTCTGTTTTTAACCCATCTTGTGACACTATATGTCCCAAAAATAATACTTCTCTTTTTAAAAATTCGCATTTTTCTGGTTGCAGTTTCAAATTTGCTTTCTCTAGTCTTTTCATAAGTTTATTAATTTTTTCTTCGTGCTCTTTGAGGCTAGTTGCAAAAATAATGATATCGTCTAAATAAACAAACATTTCAGTACCTTGTAACCCGCTAAGTAAGTTAGATATCATGCGACTAAAACAACTCCCAGAGTTTCGTAGCCCAAATGGCATACGTAAAAATTCCCAATGACCAGTTGGGGTTGAAAAAGCTGTTTTTGGAGCATCTCTCGGATCCATTTCTATTTGATGGTAACCTGATGCGAGATCAAATGTTGAAAAATATTTTGATCCACCTAATCTATCAAGAATGTCGGCAATATTCGGTAGCGGAAATGCATCTGGCACTGTCTTGAGGTTAAGTTTGCGAAAGTCTAGTACTAATCTCCATCTTGGAGTAGACTCACCTGGTTTAGGATGCTTTTTCACTAACCATGTTGGAGCGTTCCATGGTGATTCTGATTCTTTGATGACACCTGCTTTGAGTGCCTCCCTTACGTGGTCGTCTACCACATCTTGTAGCTTATGAGGTGGTCTATATTGTTTGACGTTGACTGGAACGTCGTCTGTTGTAATAATTCTATGTTTAACTAAACTCGTTGCACTTAACTTTTCACCTGGTAAATGGAACTGATTTCCATACATATTTATTATATCACTCACATGTTTTCTTTCTTTATCATTTAAATGCTCTAATCTTAGCATATCACTTATTTTTTTACACCTCTGTTTATACGAAACTGCCTTTTGCAGTATGTGGTTTACCTGGTATACTTTACTTTCATTACTTTTACTTTTTTCTGTAGGTATAATAAAATCTTGCATTTCTATAGTTGGAAATATTAACTTTTTATCTTCAAATGTCGTGTTGAACACTTTCAATAATGCCTTACCGTCCTTAGCACGGACTATGCATTTACCACAAAATAAACCTGGCCCCATATCTAACATGGGTATATAGCCATCTTTTTCCGTTTTTTCACTAACGGATATATAACAAATTTTTTCACATCGCGCTGGTATCACTTGCACTTCACCAAACGCACAATAACTATTTTTAATTTCCAACCTTTTTTTTCTGTAATTAATTTTTGCTCCAGATTTATTAAAAAAATCTGAGCCAAGTAAACCATCTTCTTTTAAATCAATTTCACTTGGGATAACGTGACATTTCGTCAGCTCCCCTAACACATTTATATTAATTGTTCCCAATGTTGAGAACGTCGGGCCAGCAATGCCTTTAATATCAATTTTTTCTTTATCATTTATTTTCGAGTCTAATATTTTCGATTTCTTAATTAAACATGGTGCAGCACCACTATCAAGTAAAAATGTTACCGGTTCTGTAGCTTTATATATTTTTATCATAATAAACGGTAACTTACTATTTGTCTTGTGTGTGATCGTTGTTATTCTTCTTCTGACTCGCTCTCTTCTGCTATGACGTTCACTCTTTTTGTGTTTTGAGCTGTCATTTGGCGATTGCTGTTTCTTTGCCCTCCCCAAGCGTTTCGTGGAGAGGGACCTTGCCCGTTTCCCTGATTTGGGTTAATTGTGGTCTTGGTTCTACATTCTTCTATAGAATGACCCATTTTTTTACAGTATCTACACTGAACTTTCTTTTCACTTGTTCTATTCAACTGATAGCATTTATCTGCTGTGTGATACATTTTCTTACATAACTGACACTGCACGGGGGTTTGTTGCTGCCCCGTATTCAACTGTTTATTTTGAAATTTCACTCGGGTGTTATTCATCGTACACTCTCGAGCTATATGCCCTGTATTATTACAAGCATAACACTTAATGCCTTTTTTTGCATTTTTCTTTTTAAAACACACGTCTTCTGTATGACCATTTTTTTCACAATAATTACAACTTCTTATTTCACTTATATTATTCACTTCACTATATTCAACGGAGTGTGCTACTTGCCCGTTGGAGTATTGCCCGTTCGACCTTCTCAGACCAGTTCTTAATGTTTCTTGTTCTTCTAGCTTTGCTGCTGCTAGTATATCTGCAGGTAAATCTGCACCTGTAGTTAGCATACGACCAATGTCTGCTTTTAAACCCAATTTAAAACTTTTTTGTAAAATATCCATCAGCCTGGCTGTCCACTGTTCTGTGGTTTCACCAGCCGCTAATGTGTGTACGTCGTTTACTAATACGCCAGCCTCGCGTATGCGACGGCCGAACTCACGTACGGACTCTTTCTCACCCTGGTACATCAAACCAATTTCGCCAAGTAATTGCATCTCTGTTTTAGCGCCTCTTTTTATTTGTTTCAGATCTTTAAATAAATCTTGCATCGTGTTATAACCATTGTCTGGTATTTGGAGTTGTGTTCTAACAGACCTGGCAAGTTTTGTTCTTACGATTGCTCTAATGAGTTCTTTCTCCATATTATTATGTGAAATTTCGGCTTTAGCATTTTTACATTCAGCTATAAAACTTGATAAGCCATCTTTACCATCATATATCTCGATACCACTGATGACGTCACGTAAGATGTTCATCTGGGCTGCTAATCTTTGCATTACTTCTAGTGGTGATTCTTGAGCCATTTTAGCGTTTATTTGTTCTTCTGTATCTGAGTTAATATTACTGAGGTCGACTTCTTCTGGGTTCGACACTGAACTTGAATTGCTAAGTATATTAAGTTCTATTGTCGTATTATCTTCCCAGTAACTGTCACTTTCTTGATCTACACTCTCTTCACTTTCAAACTCACTTTCACTTTGATTTTCACTTTCGTCTATTAATTCTTTAACTTCCGACACTGAAGCACTAGACGATTGATTTAACTCTTCACTGATACGGCTATCGTAACCGGAGTCTTCTACGGTATTTTTCGTTGTCTGGTTATTATATAAAAGTACGTTTTTTCGTAGATCTTGTTCTTTGTAATTTTTGTCGTTTGTTCGTATTCGAAGTGATCGTCTGTCTGAGTATTCAGTCGTCTTTCGATCACTCGACATTTGTCGTCATTCTTTTACACTTGTTAGTAAGATTTAATGCGTGAAAGAAGATGAGGATTTGTATGGTATAAATAGATAACTCAATTCACAATCAGTAACAAAATGTACGAATCCTTTGTTTGGGCGCCAAAATTGTTATGTCAGGATTTTTGATCTTTGACATAAACAAGTTGGTCAAATTATTATATTAATAATATAATTACTCGACCGTTATATCAGTATATACTCACTGACATTAATATATTCAAAGTAATATTTTGACCCTAAGTTATACGCTTAGACTCAATTAGTTATTGCTTCGTTTTGATCCAGTCCTTTTCAGGTAAAGATCGGGTGAAGCTCGTACATTTATGTGATTGAAGGATTGTAGTTAAATAATTATACCAGTATTTAAATTTAATATTTATTTATTAGAAACAAAACAAAGTAATGAAACTATAATTATAATCATTCAATTGTTGATTTTTATTATGAAAGAACAATAAAAGAAATTAAATTATTTAATGTAAACTAATCTTACGTTGTTGGTATATAACGATATTAATATGACTATATATATTGAGTCGTTGAATTTATAAGTGTGAAGTATAAAATTACTTGTTGAGTACAAAGTTATAATATTTAACCGTGACAAAAGTATATGACAACGTTCGTAGTTCGGGCAAGACTGAGGAATTAACATTAGCCCAAGGGTTTATATTAACTTCCCAATCTATGTTTAATGTTTAATTTATTGATATTGTTACTTAGAAAAACTCGTGACAATGAGTAAGACTAAATTGATATAATGATATTCTTAGAAAAGCTATAAAATAAATTGAAGTGAATATGAAATAATATCCGGGCCTAGTGACAAGTTTTAGGCAACTCTATTTGAAATTCAGTTTTACGACTTTTTTATGAGTTATATTCATTAGTCAAAAGTAACTTTAAAATATCTACAATTGTAGTGTATTGCTTTATTGACCTGAAAGGTTGAATTCATCTATGGATATTCTCACCCTCGCGATGATCTAAAGATGATCGGCAGCTGCGTCTTAGATGGACACAGGGGGGAACTGAATCTATTCTTTGAATATTCTTGGTCACTGACCTGTTTATAGTATATACCAACACAAATTATATTTTATTCTTATATACTATTCTTACAGTTATATCTATTGTCAAGTTATGTTATAGAAATTTTCTCAGGTTGTAACAACTTCTAAAAATCGTGAAGACGACTTTTATGACCCAATTATAAAAACAAAAATTTTTAATTTAAATAATAATAATAATAATAAAAATAATAAAATCAATGAAAATATTCATAATAAAAATAATAATGAAATTTCAAAGAATAAAATATTTGTAGCGGCGGACTTATTAACTAGTGAAATTAAAGAAAATACAGATTTAAATATTTCTCCGAAAGATAAAGATAATAATTTAGCAAAAGAAAGTAAAGAAAAATATAAACTTATAAATGAAACTAAAAATGAATGTAATCAAAAAAATATTGTCAACGAAAATAAAGATACACTTACGACTATCGAAATAGGAATGGTCAACCAATTAATGAATAGATTCAATAAATTATGCGACGAAATAAATAATAAAATAAATATATGCGACGAAATAAATAATGAAATAAATATAAGCAATGAAATAAATAAAAATAATAATAATGATGAAATATTTATTAAAGGTAAAAAAAATTTGTGTATCTACGAAAATAATGAAGTGAAAAATAATAATAATGATTGCGTTGAGAGAAAGAGTTTTAATGATAATAATTATATTGAAATTACAAAAAAAATAATTTGCAAAAATATTAATAAAAAAAATAAAAATAAGGAAGAAATATTTGAGGTCAAAGAACCATATAAAATGCATACTGACATAATAAATGATGACGCTAGTATAAATAAAAATAATGAAATAAAAAGTAAGACAAGGTCAGAGAAATTAGATATTAAAGAGAATAAGTCCCAAGATAATATAATAAGAAAATGTTTTAAAAAATTAAAGTTAGATATGACAAGATTTAACAATACAATTTTTAACAAAAATAATGAAAAAGAAAATATTATCAATTTTACAATTAAAAGAAAGAATAGACCAATTAAAACAAAAACAAAAATTAAAGAAAAATATTATGAATCTAATAAAAAACGAATAAAGAAAATATTAATATGTAATACGCGAAAAAGAAAAAAATTTTTAAAAACAAAGAAATAATATTACGAAAAATGGTAACGAAAATTATTAAAACCCACGACACGATAATAATCAAAATAAATAAATTTTTTTTTATATTAAACACGCTAAGATTAAATTAGATAAATATTGTAACAGGCTAGAAAATCCCTATCCTTATCCTTAAATGTACTATCAACAAGTTTTAATTCGCGGGACGCGAATTTTTGGTGGCCGGGGGTGGCTTCTCAAGGTTGGATATCAAGAACAAATTGGACAAGTGATCTACGTATAAATTAATTGGCAACACCGCATTTCAAACCATATGAAAATATGTACATAAAATATATATATATATATATACATATAAATATATAGGAGAGAGGTACCCCGAGCAATGAAGCCAGCGGAGCTACATCAAGCCAGCGAGTGTCAACAGCGTAGTGAGAGAGGCGAAGCACCGCACAAAGCAGAAGAAAATTAAAATAATATTTAAAAAAAAATATTTTATTATATGTTTAATCCTACCACACCCAAAGAAACAGAGCAATTAGAACACCGCGAGTAAAACAAAGACGAACTACTCTACATTGTAACAAACCTTAGACCGGATGCAGGAAGGTCAACAATTTAATATACAAAGTATTCATTCAGTCGCATTTGAGACGTTGAACGCACATAACAAAAAAATATATATAATTTAAAATTTTATTTTCTTTAAACAATTAATATAAAGAAAATGGCAACAGTTAATATTTTGGAAGTCTGTAAAAGATTTAATAGATCAGAAAGACTTCCGTTCATTATGGGGTTTGAACAGGCTGGGGGAAAGATTATATTAATAGAAGATCTGGAAGTGTTTTGCCCTCGACTAGACAATGAACAAATAGAGTGGTTGTTAAAAATGAATAAAAAGGTATTAAAAAAATTGTGCATTATAGCCAGTACAGATCTTGGTAACATTTTAAAGGTGATCAAAGAATGTGAAGTGCTAAAGGATCTAAACATTATAATTAGTGACATTACTGGAGAACAATTGAAGTATATAATGAATACAGCAAAGAGTGTAGTTAGTTTAAATATAGGTGGATCCAACAAACTAACGAAAAAAGGCTTAATGTCAGCATTAAGGTGCGATAACAACATTACAAGTTTAAATTTAAGCTACGTGCCTGCAGTGGACGATGAAGTACTCCTGGAGTGTTCCCAATTTCAACAACTCGAGGTGGGAAAAACGGATATAACCGCAAATGGTTTTATTGATTTCGCAAAAAACAGCGGGCATGTCAAGTATATTGATGTCACCAAAACATCATTATTAGATGACGCGATTAACGCAGCAGCAGAAATATTTGAGCAAAAACAACAGGCAGTGGAAATCAAAGTCGACGACAGGCTAAAACCATGGATGGAAGACCACAACTATCAGTTCGTAAAATTTACATTCGTCGAAGAATACTAAAAATCAAATAAACTCTTAATATAATCTTAATTTTATAACCATATTAATAATAAAACAAAAAAATATTCAAAATACAAAAAAATAAAAAAAAAATAAAAAAAAAAAAAAAAAAAAAAAAATAAAAA
>WSYQ01000845.1:0-31920 GCA_011426435.1 Lysiphlebus fabarum
AATCGAGTCAAGAATAGCTACCCAGACGGTTTCACTCTAGTAAATTTTATTAAAAAAGTTTCTTCAAATGACCGCACGACTCTAGCGCTTCCTTGCATGCGCTCCGTGCATACGCTCAGTGTGAATAGTGAACGAACACACCTTATATATTTCCTTTCTCATACTTGACTCGAGGCACTACCGTGCCTCTTGAGATATTATTTTTTTTTTTTTTTAAATAACAAGACTACAGTGAAAATTGTAATAGATTATAGATCTAAAATATTAAATTATTAAAAAAAAAAAGACAAAACTTGAAATAATAATTTGTTTTTTTCCTTTGCTACGAAAAAGGATGTAATCGCAGAAAAGTAATGTACTTGTAAGATAATCGTTTTAGAAATTATTTATGGCATTGTACATTTGTTTTTTTAGCCAATAGACAATTAAAAATACTTTTTCAGTAATAAATTGATAATTTTTAAAGAAACAATTGGCTACAAAAAATAATGTAATTCCAAAGAAGACAAGTACTTGTAAAACAATTGTTTTAAAAATTATTTATGCAATTACATTTGGTTTTTTTTTTAATGAACAATTAAAAATACATTTTCAGTAATTAATCAAACAAAAAACAAAAACAGGTTTCATTTTTATACAAAAAAAAGCGTCAAGTATTTGGAATTGTGGTCAATTTGTAATGTAACTGATTTTGCTTTTAATTAATTTCTTATTTACATATACAATAAGATATGCTACTATAAAAAACAAAGGCTATTTATTTTTGATTCATGTGAATTAACGCTATATATCTATGATTGAATAATGTTGGCTTAAAATTTAACTTTGAATTTTAGAAACACTACGCGGGTTCAAGGATATTTTTGAAGTTTAACTTCTTATCGTTGGGTAGTGAAAAAAAATCAGGCATATTCGGATCAATTCGGTGCAGCGGTCGGCTGTAAGCAGCGTTTGGCTGTAAGAAATGCTTTCCCTCCAGCGCTCGTGCGTTGGCACATATACTCAATGAAACTAAGTGAGACAGAAATAGAACACTTAGCCGGTGTCTGTATTACATAGCATAGAGCAGCGTAGAGTATACGGCATTGCATGGCGTTGTGTGTTAGTTGTATATAGGTATCTAACAAAAAACAAAAAACAAGTATTTTGTACAAAAAAAAGAGTCAAGTACTCGAAATTGTAGTCAATTTGTAATGTAACTTGTTTTGCCATTAATTAATCTAAAATGTTTAAAATAATAATAATAATAATAAAAAAAATTATACTTGACCCTGCTAAACATAAGATTGAATAATGTTGGCTTAAAATTTTATTTTTAATTTAGGAAAAACTACGCAGGGTCAAGTATAATTTTTTTTTTTTATTATTATTTTTTTTTTTAACATTTTAGATTAATTAATGGCAAAACAAGTTACATTACAAATTGACTACAATTTCGAGTACTTGACTCTTTTTTTTGTACAAAATACTTGTTTTTTGTTTTTTGTTAGATATCACATCTTTTTGTAAAGTTTTTCTTGAAATTTATATTATTATATTATATTTATATATCATCAAGTTTAATTTTTATTTATAATTATTTTACCGGTGAAAAAAAAAAAAATTTTATAATCTTATACCGTACTACCAACTTAACAAAATCAGAAATCTGGTTTTTCAGCCAAAAAATCGCAACCGTTAATTTGATTGTTCAATAAAAAAAAATATAAGCCACTAAAAAATCTGATTTTTTTTTTAAAAAAAAGCTTGACATCGATTTATGGGATCATTACAAAGCCTCATATTTTTTAATTAAATCCATCATATTTTAATCAAATTTCTAAAAATTGGAGACGGAAAGGGGCAAAATATTTGATGTATAATAAGGCACGGTAGTTACTCTTACACACACAGTCATATTTCCTTTCTCATACTTGACTCGAGGCACTACCATGCCTCTTGATATCGTTAATAACTTTAAAGTGTCATTATTTATTTGAAAGTTCAAATAAAAAAAAAAATTAATAAAAATAAAATATATATATATGAATATCTATTATAATATCTATTATAATATTAATAATAGAAAATAAATATGGAATTTTAAAAATGATTTAATTTTTAATTTTAATGAGAAATCTAATTTTTATACATGTATCTTTCTGAAATGAAATAATCAAGACAATAAATAAAAAAAAAATGTAAAATCATTAACCTGACACCATCAGTAAACATATTTTAATTTTTCCTTACTTTCTCATATAGACTACCCAAAATACGATAGAAGTTAACTTCCCCCGCGCGTATTGGTAACACACACACACATTTTTTTTTTTTTTTTCAATTTCGATTTAACTTCATGTGTCAAAAAAAAAATTCGATTACACCATGCATCACCCTTATCCGGTCATACAATATATTCACACGGTGTCTGATTCATAAACAAAATAATATAAAATAAAATTCAATCTTTATTATATTTTATAATAACTTCTTATTTATTCTAAAATATAATATTATAAATACAATAATATTTCCAACAAGGCAAGAAGATTCGTCATGAAAATTGTCATCATGTATGGTAATTTTATGGCAATAGCATGACACACACTTGACTGAAAATTTAAGGACAAAGGTTCACACAGTCTTGTAAATTATATGGAGAATTTCAAAATTTTATTATTTCCATCATTTTTAGTAAACTGCAGATATTACAAAGCGAAAAAAAAGTGTGAATCGACTTAAGTACTATTTTAAAAAATGTATGATAATCGATCAATAAACGTGTATCTTAGATTTTACTGTAACAGTCTGTACGTGCACAGTCTTTTAGCGATATAGGCCTAAGATAATGTGAAAATAATTATATAAGATCAAATAATAATAGCATCTATTGCTCCATTAGTTTAATAGTTAACTAAATTTGTATACTTGAGTTGCATTCGCTTGTTTTTGTTTAAGCTTTAACTGTTTTTCAAGTACATGATCATATGTTGCATGGAGTAACAAACCAAGTACACCAGCTCTATTCTTCATATTATCTCGTATATTTTTTTCTTGTTCAACTAACTCATCCATTTTGAGCCATTGTCTAACACGTTCCATATCAATTTCAGCTCTCCGTAATTTTTCCCAAACATAATGTTTAACACAACTCTTTTTCGGTGCACGACAATACTTACCAGTAAAATCGAATACATTTGCAACCAACGGACAACCGCAAACTTCGTTATCTGATATTTTTGGGTCTTTACAATGTTCTGGACAAAGTACACGGAGTCGTTTGCAATATGTTCGATTGACTGGATTATAAAAATCACAAAACATAACTTGACCTTCAATTCTTGTTTTGAAAATGGATCCAAATGATGCTTGAGACTCGTACTGAAATAATATATTAAAAGTGAATATATTGATTTATTAATAATATCCTGTTTGTCACGGAAGAAATTAGTAAACTTTTTTTTGAAATTATTGTGAAAATTATTGGAAATAAATTAAAGTATTTGCAATCTTGCGCTTACTTTTACAACTTTCACGCGGTCTATAAATTTTTAGTTTTTTTCATAGATATGATAAAAAGTCCAAATATTATTCAAGTTTCAATGAGGAAACATAAATATTCAAGCGTACATGCACATGTAGAGGTATTAACCAACAAAATTGAGGTATTGTATTGTTGGTATGAGTTTCAACAAGCAAAAACGAAACTAGATTTCACTACAATTTTAATGCTCTGTTATTAAGAGTACTTAAAAAAAATGTTTATGAAGAATTAAAACCACACTTGTTAAAAAAAAAAGTATATTATTTTGAATAATCTTCATAAATTACTAATGTTTCAGTAGATAAACGGAGAAAATATATTTCTAAATTTTTTCATAGCTGGAGTTATTGATTGTATTAAGATTACAATTTTAAGTACTTGAAATAAATTGCAATTAATTAATCTATGTGAAATTTATTGCATTCGCAAATATTGCAATAACTTTCGAAAAAAAAAAACCTGAAATCACGTAGAATATTGCAATCATTAAACCACTAACTTATCTCGTCAGGAACCATTCGCGATATAATGAAAAACTTACTTTGTTGAAACATTTCTCCATGTGCTTTATTGCAGCCTTTGCATGCACTTCATGACCACAAGTTATGCAATACATACTCATTTCGGTATCATCATTTTCTTCAATTTCTGAGTGTGGATCGATGTTATCACTTTTAGCTTTTTCAACAATACGATCAAGTTCAATGTGTCTTTTGTCCAAGTCATGTAGTATTTTTTTGACATCATGCATTAGTTTCCTGACATTTTCGAGTGCTCTAATGTTGTTTTGCTCAGCAACGCAAGGTGTCATAGACCACTCATTAAGTCTTATCGGTAACGTCTGATAAATTCTACTTGTTGCAAGTCTAAGACCACACTCATCTGAACAATATTTGGAACCATTACGAGATTGTTTGATGCAATTAAGGCCATAGCATTGTTTTGGTAATTCCAAATAATCAGGTCTCTCATTACTTGAATCGCGTTTTCTTTTTTTAACAAGTTTATCAGTTCTGTTGATATTTTTTGATGTTTTAAACGGAATACCAACAGACCTGCATGTTCGTTGTATACAACGCAATTTAATTCGAGCTGACGATACTTTTTGTTCTTTCAAGTGTTCCAAGCGTTTACATTGATCACATTTACCACAGTTTTCTAAACGTAAACAACCACTGCACTCACCACAACGTTTTGATGTTTTTTTAATAATCGTAGGATCATATGTTGCATCATACTCGTACGTTGGCTCGTGTTCTTTATCCTTGTATTTTTTGAATTTATTACGTTCTTGGTCGGGCTGTTCATTTTTTTTTTGCTTGAATCGAGTTACAAGTGATGGATCTTCTTCACGACAACGTACACAAAAAAATTGTTTAATATGTTTGGCCTCTCGTTCAGTGATGTTTATGCAATCACCATGATACCATTCTTCACATGAATCACAACCAATCATGAACCTTGAACTGTCTGAACTACGGCAAATGCAGTATGCTTGCCCATCTTGCTTTAATAATGTTGCTATTTTACTTTTTCTTTCTGGCAGCATAAACTGTTTGGCTATTTCTTCTTTCTAAAATATGCCAATGCAGTAATTAAACCTGAATGGACTATGAAGAAGTTTTACTTTTTTTTATATACTTACAGAAAGTCCATGACGTTTATTGCTCATTTTCATTCAATTCCAGCATTAAATGTTTATTTTGTTTTGGTTATTGTTTAGAACGAGGGATGGGGCAGTATCAGTGATGGGTAGGTATGATACCGGTGTATCATACAGTGTATTATTCAGTATCATACATTTAAAGAGCGCCTCTATATTTCAATTTTTGAACTATTTTTCTGACGCCTCAATTGGCGCCTAAAAAAACATGTAAACATAATACATAACCATACGAATATAATTAGATTTTTTTTATAACAAAGCAAACAAATAAATAAATAAAATTCTATGAATTGATTTTCTTGAATAAACAAGTTACTACAAAAAAAAAAAATGCTGATAAATGCATGCAAAATTAGATTAATAAATTTTCTAAGTAAACAAATGTCTACGGAATAAAATGCATTTGCTGAAAAGACAAGTACTTGTAAAGTAATTCTTTTAAAAATTATTTATGAATGATTATATTTGTCTTTATAGTCAATAGATATTTGAAAATGAATTTTAAATCATTAATTAATAATATTTAGGAAAACAATTGTCAAAGAGTACTTGTCAAAAAGTTTTTTTATAATAATAATTTTTTAAATGTTTTAAATTAACTGCACTTGTAAAAAATTATTTATCCAATTATACATCTGTCTCTCTATAGCTATTCGATCTTTAAACATTTATTTTAAATAGATAATTTATAAATTTTTAATGAACTTATGACTAAAGGAGTAGATGAACTTGTAAGAAAAAGTCGACTTCTTGCTCAATTATTATTTAAAAAATTGATCAGTCAATTGAATTTTTTTTGTTAGCGATTCATTAATTATAAATGCAAGTAATAAATTACATGAAAATTTTTATTATTTATGCAATTACTCTACGAAAAATTATTTAAACAAATTGATCTGTTTTTCTAGCTGTTTGTTCTTAATGAATGCATTTGAAAAAACTCAAATTAATTTTTTTTATAAACAAATAGTTATGAAAGAAGATAGAATATAAAAAAAGAAAATTACTGGTACAAGTACTCATTAAAAGATTGTTTAATAAATTGTATCTGTCTTTCTCGTCATTCGTTTTTTTGAAAAAAAAAATTTATGTAATTTGTATAATGCAATTATAATCAAGGAATGACGAGGAAGATAGATGCAGTTGTTCGAATATTTTGTTAACAAGTATATTTGTTGTACCAGTATATTTGGATGTATATTAGGATGTAGCTAAGGAAAAAATTTATAATATATGCAATAACTGATAAGAAAATATGTATATATAAATTTTATTATTATAGATACATATGTATATATATATAAATTATATATTGTATAAATGATAAACAAATTAGGAATAATAAACTGAAATAAAAATTCATATGTATTAATGCATTTTGATATATAACTGAACCAGGAAATTGATGCATAAAAATATCTATAAAAGTAAGAAAAAGATGAGTATAAAAAATAAAGAAAACATCTTATTGCTATCAATATTACTATTTATTAACAAACAATCTTATTATTTAATATTCATTTAAAACTTTTTTATTATTTAAACTACGCGGAAGTTGCAGTATTGCACGATTTCAATTTTGCTTGGTAGAGTAGTGTTAGTGCCTGTCTGTTTACACACCACACTACTGCCACACAAGCCTCGGCTTTAAGGGATTTGGACGATTTTTTTGAGGGTAAAAAAGAGGGGATACGGCCTATCTCTTATACATTGGCCCAACAGCTATTACCAATTGCTAAAAACCAAAAAAACCTCTTTTTTTTTTCAAAAAAACATCTATTTTATCTGTTTGTTATCGTATAATAAGATTGAATTAATAATTATTGATACATTTACTATCAATTTTCAATGTTTAAAAGCTTATTATTGGTAATTAAAAATATCATGAAAATCGTGCAACAGCGCAAAAAAAAAAAAGTATTGGCACACTTGTTTTATATGGTGTATTGTCGTGTTGGTGTATTTCTAAAGGCCCTTGTCGACTAGCATAGTTTTTCAACAAAGTTCTATGCCATAGCACTTTGGTCACTATATATCACCAAAAACTCACTAAAAATGGCCGCTGAGGACTATGCTGGAAAAATGCTGCGTGCAGCATTTTGAGCATAGTTCTGCTAACTTCACACTCGTTTTTTTAGATGCAGCCAACTTTGAAAAAAAAAAAAAAAAGGGGCATTTATAGCTTCTTTGTTGTTCTTTGTTTACAGTTGTTTACAGTCTACATTAATTGATTGATTGACTGTCAGAATATCGTATTGTCATTTGTCAACAAGAGTAAACAAATAAAAAAATTTATGCGTTTAATTATTTTTTGTTGTGATTTTACGAATGTTGGTAAAGCTGGAATCATTTCAATAAACGATTATAACGCCGCCCTATAGCCGTCATGGCTGAACTATTTCTACCCAAGCGCTATGCCATAGAACTTTTTAGAAAAACTATGCTAGTCGACAAGGGCCTTAAGAAATGATGCTGCAAGCATTTTAACGGGGGATATTCCGATATCCGAGACAACATGTTTTTTTATCGGTTTCTTATAGGGAATTTGCTCAGGATTACGGGAAAAATACGGAAAAAATTCCTACAAATGCGCAAAATGGTCAAATTTGCAATAAACCGTCAAAAATCGGTCATTTTACGTCGTTTTGTGTAAGTGCGTCTTAATAATGAATAATAAAATTTTTTTATGACTTTGGTGATATAAAACTCGTCGAATATAACAAAAAAGTTCAATATAACATTTCCCTATCTCTAATATTTTTCAAGATATCATAACTCCAAAAAATTAAAAAAATTGAATTTTTTCATTTTTTTTTTTGTTTTGTTTGCAATATCTTAAGCTCATTAAATGAAGAAAAAAAGTCTAATAAAATATTTTTCTATCTATAATATTCTCAAAGATATCATAACTTCTTTTTTTATTTTTTAAAATGATGAAAAAATTCCCTAGCTACATCCCTGGCCTTACAAATTAAATTCGTTAGCTACTTTCTTGTTTTTAGCAAATACCTAATCCTTCTCACATCCTATAAAAAAATTCTCTAGTTATTTTCTTAGCCTTAGCAAATCCTTGTCCTCACTATTTTCTTGGCCTCAGGAAATGCCTGATCTTTCTCACATTCTATAAAAAAATTCCCTAGCTATTTCCTTGGCCTTAGCAAATACCTGATCCTTTCATCATTTTAAAAAATAAAAAAAGAAGTTATGATATCTTTGAGAATATTATAGATAGAAAAATATTTTATTAGACTTTTTTCCTTCATTTAATGAGCTAAAGATATTGCAAACAAAAAAAAAAAATAATGAAAAAATTTCATTTTTTCAATTTTTTGGAGCTATGATATTATGAAAAATATTAGAGATAGAGAAATGTTATATTGAACTGTTTTGTTATATTCGACGAGTTTTATATCACCAAAGTCATAAAAAAATTTTATTATTCATTATTAAGACGCACTTACACAAAACGACGTAAAATGACCGATTTTTGACGGTTTATTGCAAATTTGACCATTTTGCACATTCGTAGGAATTTTTTCCGTATTTTTCCCGTAATCCTGAGCAAATTCTCTATAAGAAACCGATAAAAAAACATGTTGTCTCGGATATCGGAATATCCCCCGTTAAAATGCTTGCAGCATCATTTCTTATATATTTGTTGTGTTTTTACTTAATTTTTTTTTTTCTCCTTTTTTGAAGGCCTCACTGACAACAAGAATGTTGTTGTCGAAAACTCACCAGCTGTCTGTAATCATACGCATACAAGTAATAAAAAAAATTTTTATGCTTAAATTCTGTGAGTTTTTGTCATTGTCTAAATGTTATTAAAATTTCAAAACCTATTCAAGGCATCTATTCAAGCTGTGGTGAGGATCCAATTTTGATTGAAAACACACTGTTTCGTTTTTACCATGAGGAAGGTTATGGTTATCACCAAATATTGTTACTTTATTACTTCCAGATTTGAGTCAGGCCTCAAATGACGAAGAAGCTTTTGCAAATTACATACAAATTCTTGACATTATTAAAAAAAATCAAAATAATACTGATTCAAATACAGAAGAATAATTTTAGAAGTTAAAAAACTATTAAATAATAATTTGTAGTAATTTGTTTCAAACTAGAAAGCTAAAATAAGACGATTTCTTTACAATTGTATATATAATACATGTATTTAAGTATAATAAGTATATTTACAATTATGGTCTTTCATAAAAAAGTAAGGAAAGTTGTAGCTGTATCATAGGGTTGAAAAAGCCAAAAATTTATTGAATGTCTATATCAAAGCTGAACGAGTTCAACAGTTGAAAATATTTCGAGACCATCAACAGCTGATGTTTATAGTCCACAAAATAACACATCACCTACTCCAAGTAATACAGAAGTAGCAAGTGAATTGCAAGAACAAGTAAAATATGTTTAATCAATCATAAAAAAAAAAAAATCATTCGTCAGTAAATAAAAATTATAATTAATTATTCTAGGATATAATTGAACGTTTAAGGTCGAAAGTAAAGATAATTTCCCGTTATTGTATTTTTGATTTTTTGGGCCGAAATGAAAGCCTGAATAATTATCTATTTTGATGAATTTTTTCAAAATTTAATTGAGTTTTGTTTTTGAGATAATTGATGTCAAAGTTGACAACTTTAACACACAGGGATAGGGATGGTACACACATTTACGCTTGTAGCTAAACCAATATCTATTATAAATCGCTAATTTTACTATCATTTTATACTACTTTTTAATACGGATTTTTTAAGCCTATATAGAACCTTTTCTTCAGTGCATTTCAATAGATATTTAAGTTTTGGTGCTCAAATTTTTCTCAATTACAAGGCTCATAGCTGTCATCACAATTCTATCCGACAACCCTGCTGTTTACTCTCTCACTTATTCGTCGTGCTGTCTCATATTCTTCCAAGCACACAACTCAGTATACGTGATTGCAACGTTTCACGATCATTTTTTTTTCGATTACGGTAGTATATGTGTATATATGGATAGACGAAATTTAACACAACGAACGACAATTTGACAGTATAGCGAATAGATTTGGGAAGTTGGGGCACTAAAAATATTTTTTTTAAGTATAGGTAGATAGACGCCCTCTTGGGCCTAAACTTGATCCACCTTTGATCTTTACTTTCGACCTTAAGAAAACTAATTGAGCTTCAATGACATCAAAATCAGAAAAAAAAAGATAGTTTTGAATATTCTGTACGACCATGATATACAATGAAAATGATTGTAAATAACTATAACAATAAATGAAATATGAATTTTTATTGGTTTTTATCAATCAATTTGATTTAAATAAACATAAAGATAATTGCTAGTTATAATAATCTGCTCTTCTTTTTTTTTTATATTATAGTTATATTATTATTGTTTTTAAAAATATTCTTTATGCTATATTTTTCTCAGTTTAATAGTAAACAAATAAAATAAAACAGGTTTCAACTTCTTGAGGTATATAAAATTCATCATTTCCAAGTGATACGAGTGCTGAGGATCCATCAGGTTTGTTGTATGTCATTCCAATCGTGTCAAAAGCAAAAGACGTTAAAGAACTAATGCTTACGGTGTTATCTTTGTTCAAAGGAATTTGAGAACTTCAGCATCATGTTGGACTGTGATTTCAGTGAGCTGAATTTGTAACAAAAAAAAAGTAATAACGTTTCAGTAATATTTACAAAATCAATGAGGCCAATTTAAGAAAACGTATATAGAAAGAAAGATTATGAGTTTGTTTTTATAAAAATCAGTGTACTACTAACTAAATGTACTTTATAAACTAAATGAATCCATTATTTATTTTTTAAGAGTAAATCAAATGCAAATTGTTTATTAAACATGAATTTTTCATAAAAAGAAACAAAGAAATTTGAAGTAATCCATGTTGTAAGTATTAGGCACATGGAGTTTATTTATTTATTTTATTTATTTATTTTTATGTAGACCTTCATGGTATTGGTGTGTAGATGACATAAATTAAAAATATTCTACTATATATTTTTCTGCTCGGGTCATTCCGTTTGTTCCGTACAAGCAAGCAGAAAAGCAAGCAATAATCGCAACAAGCAGGCAGGTAGGCGGGAAAGCGCGCATAACCCCCCCGGCTTCCGTATATACGGGCCCCTCAAACTTTAAATATCAGTACGACTTTGCCGTCGGCAGGCAGCCTTAAATTAACTACTATTTTTTGTTAATGAGTAAGCAAATAGCTAAGGGAAGGAATGCTTTTAAAAAAAGACAACTTATTAAACAGTTATTGCTGATTAAAAAATTTTTCCACTTGCATTCATCCTCTTAGCTAATTGTTCTTGAACCGATAAAATGGAACGTAAAGAAGCTTTTTTTTTAAAAAATACCTTGTTCATCGGGGAGGATGTTTTTCTATGTTTTTGAGGTCATTATTCAAAAATGTAGGGATTTTGAAAATTTTATTTTTGTTTAATTTGTCATGTAATTAAGAATCGTTCCTTCAAATTTGAAAAAAATTTTACCTTTATTCGCCGCGCGTACTAACAGCAGGGAGAAAAGGGTGGTTTTTTAAGAAAATCATGGAGTACAAAATGAAAGCTGCCGAATCATAGATAATTCACTTTCAAAATAAAACTTCTTTTCGTTCATTAGAGGGTAAAGAAAAAAAAATATAACGCGCGAGCGCCGTTACGGTAGACCGTCGTCACATTTGAGAGTGATCTGAGACGCACACCAGCCTTCCCTCTCCTGCATCTAAGCGTATTTCTATATTGCTTCTATACATGGAGTTTTACAAGGAGGGTAATCTGTGACGTCACACAATGTATTAGGATAGGGAGTTGTTGAGGATGACGGAATGGAGCAATGTAGTAACTTTATCGGCCACTGACGGCGGTATTCTAAGTTAGTACCGAAGTCAAAATCACATGTTTTTTTGTTTACTACTTATTTTTGTGACATAATAATTATTTATGAGTAAACAAATAGCTAAAAAAAAAGATGGACTCATAAAACTACAATTTATTAAACAATTTCTGCTGGTTAAAATATCTTTTTTGCTGCATCTATTTTCTTCGCTATTTTTTCTCTAAATTTTGAATAAATAAAAATATGTAAATTATTTTTAAATAGACAAATAGCTAAAGAATGAGAAGGACCCAAAAAAAATAATAATTTATTAAATACTTATTGCTGGGTAAAATATTAAAAAGAAAAAATAGGGTGCAATTATTTATTTAAAAAATAAAAAACAAATATACCTAAGAAAATAGATGTACTCAAAAAAATATTTTACTCAGCAATAATTATTTAATAAATTATCTTTTTTTTGGATCCATCTCATTTTTTAGCTATTTGTCTACTTAAAAATAATTTACATGCTTTCATTTATTAAACATTTGAAAAAAAATTATTTACGAAAATAGATGCAGCAAAAAAGATTTTTTATCCAGCAAAAATTGTTCAATAAATTGTCTTTTTTTGAGTTAATCTCATTCCGTATAGCTAATTGCTTATTTAAAAATAATTTTCAGGCATTCATTAATTAGATGCATCCATAGACAATATTAATTTTTAAATAAATAAATGTATTTTATTTTTTTACACAAAAAAATACTTTAACTGAGTCACACAATAATAATAACATATGACCTTGACTTCGGTACCTACCAAAACTAGCGCCGTCAGTGGTCGATAGAGTTACTAAATTGCTCCATTTCGTTATCCTCAGTAAATTTTGAGAGATTATCCTCCTTATAGACCTCCATGCCTCTATATGATAAACTGTTTGCTTATGTACTGTCGTTGTTATATGATTTATAGATTTATAATTTATATAAATGAATAGGCACTAGTTTATAATTTTATATTGTTATTCTATTTAAATGATTCCTATTATTAATAATGATATCATTGATATTAGTATCGATATTTTTGTTAATAGTAATATTATATTATATTTAATATTAAAACTTAAATAATATTTATATTTTTCGATCGTATTTATATTTGCATTCATATTATTACTAATATTACTATTAATATTATTTTATTTATATAATTGAAATTATTATTGATGCTGTTATTCATACTAATATTGATGTTATAATTAATATTAAAAATCATATAATATTTATATTTTTCAATCATTTTCATATTTTTATTGATATATTTACTAATATTGTAATTAATATTTCTATTAATGTTATTTATATTATCTATATTATTAATATTATTATTCATATTATAAATATTATCAATATTATTATTTGCATTTCTGTTTCTATTGTTAATATTAATATTGATGGTATTATTAATATTGAAATACATATAATATTCATGTTTTTCAGTTATATTGGTATAATTATATTGAAACTCAAATAATATTTATATTCTCCAATCCTATTCATAATTTTATTCATATTATTATCAATATAATTATTTATATTATTCATAATATTATGAATATTATTATTTATATTACTAACATTTTTATTTCCATTATTAATATTATTAATATTATTATTTGTAATATTATCTATCTTTATTATCATATTTATATTTCTATTGATAAAACTACTAATATTATTATTGATGTTATTATTAGTATTAAAATTTATGTGATATTCATATTTTTTGTTCATATTTATTGATATAAAAATGATTAATTCTTTTATCGTTAATATTATTGATATATTATCATTCATATTATTATTCAAACTTTTATTAACCATGTTATTCAATATTTTTATCGTAGATTATAATATTATTGTTGTCAATATTAATATTGATGTGAACATTACTATTAATATTATTTATGTTATTTTTATTATAATTATTTATATTATTATTCTGTGACAAGTAAGATATATTTAATAATATTAATATGTTTCTATTATCAATATTATTTTATTTGTAATGATTATTATTACTGATGATATCATTCATGTAAACATCGATGTTATTATTAATATTAAAAATCGTATTTTATCTTATCTTTATTCAATCTAATCTTATTCTCGTAAAAGGTCAAAAACAGAAGAACTTTTACGTCCCCTGCGCATTCTGGTAATACACACACACTTTTTATTTTTTTTTTTATCTCAACTTTTTGAAAAGTTATTTGTGTTTATTTCCAAATAAATTAAGTACTTTTTTTCATTTCTTATAACGCGTATTAATTGTCAGAGAAAAGGGGGTGGTTGAATAAATTATAAATAAATAAATATTATGGTTATTCATGACATCAATAAATGATAGAAGTAGTTTAAAAAGTAAAATTAGAGGCATTTTGAATGTATGATACACGACGTATGAAACTTGAGACGTATGATATTGTATGATACACTGTATGATACACCTGTATCATACCTACTCAACACTGCTAGGGGCATATATGTCGTATTACATAAATGGCTAGGGGTTCTGTAATATTTGGTGTGTTCGTTCACTATTTACACTGAGCGTATGCACGGAGCGTATGCAAGGAAGCGCTAGAGTCGTGCGGTCATTTGAAGAAACTTTTTTAATACAATTTACTATTTATTTATTGTTATTTGTTTTTTTTCAATTCTTTTGCTGTCTTTCATAATTATTAATTGCTAATTAGTTATGGTGTTGTTATTTTTCTTTCCGAATCCAATGCGTTAGTAAATTTTATCAATGAAGTTTCTTCAAATGGCCGCACGACTCTAGCGCTTCCTTGCATACGCTCCGTGCATTTGCTCGGTGTGAATAGTGAACGAACACACCAATTAATGTCAATTTGCTCTGTAATAGCTATTGATTCGTTCTTGTGAAAGCGCCCAAATCATTCTGTAATTGATATTGAAAATTGAATCGCTCTTGTCATTTTCGCCGGGGAAATACAAAATTTTTACTGAAATCGATTGCAAATAATTAGCTTATTACATTTATCTCGTTTTTATAATTTATTAATTAATTTCTATCATATTTATATGAATTTATTATGCAAATATCATGTTCAAGTACACCTATCCTTGATTATTTTTGTAAAAAAATAATATCTAACGAAAAACAAAAAACAAGTGTTTTGTACAAAAACAAGCGTTAAGTATTTGAAATTGTAGTCAATTTGTAATGTAACTTGTTTTGCCATTAAGGCTGCTTGTCGACGGCAAAGTCGTACTGATATTTAAAGCTTGAGGGGCCCCTATAATATAACGCTAAATGTTGTGCCCATCTTGCTACGCTACTGCCCAGAAAACCGAGATTTATTGTAGTGTGTGTAAACAGACAGGCACTAACACTACTCTTCCAAGAAAATTGAAATCATGCAATACTCCAATTTCCACGTGCAATTTATAATTCATATATATATATACATACATAATATATATGTATCTATAATAATAAAATTTATATATACATATTTTTTGTCAGTTAGTGCATATATTATAAATTTTTAAAATTTTTTAAACTTTGAAGCATGGACTTTTACTAGGAGGGTAATCTGTGACGTCACACAATGTATTAGGATAGGAAGCTGTTAAGGATGACGGAATGGAGCAATGTAGTAACTCTATCGGCCATAGTACCGAAGTCAAAATCACATGTTTTTTTATTTACTACTTATTTTTGTGTGAAGATGATTTTTTTTGAGTAAACAAATAGCTAAAAAAAAAAAGATGGACTCAAAAAACGACAATTTATTAAACAATTTCTGCTGGATAAAATATCTTCATCGCTGCATCTATTTTTTTAGCTATTTTTTCTCTAAATTTTGAATAAATAAAAGTATCTAAATTATTTTTCAATAGACAAATAGCTAAAGAATGAGATAAACCAAAATAAATGCAGCAAAAAAGATATTTTATCCAGCAAAAATTGTTTAATAAATTTTCTTTTTCTGATTAAATCTCATTACGCAGTTATTTGTTTATTCAACAATCATTAACATGCTTTTATTTATTTTAAAAATAAAAAGGAAATAGCTCAGAAAATGGATGTACTTAAAAAAATATTTTTAACAGGCATAATTGTTTAATAAATTGTCTTTTTTTGAGTTAATCTCATTTCGTATAGCTAATTGCTTATTTAAAAATAAACTTCAGGCATTCATTAATTAGATGCATCCATAGATAAATTTAGTTTTTTAATTTTTAAATGAATAAATGACTGTAAATTTTTAAAAAAAAAAAAGCTATTTGTTTATTCAACAATTATTTACATGCTTTCATTTATTTGAAAAATAAAGTGCAAATATAGCTAAAAAAAAAAGATGTACTCAAAAAAAAAATTTTTAACAGGGATAAATAAATTTGTTTTTTTTTTAGTTTATCTCATTCCTTTGCTATTAATGTATCCACTAATGAAAATATAAAAAATTGAATTTTATTATGTATTATTTAGTTGTATTTTATTTTTTTACCCAAAAAAATACTTTAACTGAGCCACAAAATAATAATAACATATGACCTTGACTTCGGTACTGACCAAGTCTAGCGCTGTCAGTGGCCGATAGAGTTACTAAATTGCTCCATTCCGTCATCCTCAGTAAATTTTGAGAGATTATCTTCCTTATAGACCTCCATCATGGTAGAAATATACAGGTAGGTCCATTTCTCTGACGAAAATAAAAATCTACTGCGCAGACCATGAGTAGCCATCTTTATCAAATTTGTCTGCGTGTGTTTAAATCTGTGTGCCCATCATGTTATTATTATTGTAGTGTTATTTATTTATACATGACTTGTTTAAAAGTTACATTAATTATGATTAAAAACATTAAAAATATTGTTTAATAATTTAAACATATTAATAAATGTGAAGCTAATCCTAACTAATAATAACCTAATCAGTTATTATTTATTTATTTATTTAATTACTATTATTGTAGGTCACAATGGTAAAATGTGCCACGAAATATTGTCAAAACACATCAAGCAATTGTATTAAAAAAATTGGAAAAAATATCATCAAGCACAATGACAAAATGAGTTTAATATAGATTTTATTTTTTATATGGAAATATTAATAATTTTAAACTGTGTTATTGTAGGTATAATTGACAATATATTCTTATCATAAATTATAAATTGAATAAAAGACTGTTTTAATTTATATTATATTATCAGCATGAAATATATAAAAATATATATAATATAAAACACTGTTGCTCAAATTGTTTTTTTTTTAAATCCATAAAATACAGAAAATATGAACTGTAAATGTTTTTTATTTCAATTATCGCAAACTTATTCCATTTTTCAAACAATTAATATGTATTTTCATGTTAAATATATGCATTTGAATTAAAATTAATCATTTGTTTATGTGTTTTTATTATTTTAATTTTCTATTAAGATCATCTTTGATATGTATTTTAATTTATGATTTAAATAAAATCGCGCTAGTTTAGCAAATATGGCGTCCGGTGGTCAGCACTTCTTATTGGCTTAAAAAAACGTATGCGCATGGACCTACCTGTATATTTCTACCATGACCTCCATGTATATACTATATAAAAAAAAAATCAGATTTCGTCCTATCTTCGTGAATAAAAGTTGTCAACTTTGATTATCATTATCTCAAAAAAACCACGTTAGAAAAAATTCAAAAAAATTAACAACATAGACAATTATTTCATTTAAAATATGAGCTTAAAATAAAAAAAATCGAGCAGAAATTCAATGATCGGCAAGCAACCTTAATTAATTTTTTGATATAAAAAAAAATATGATACAATAAAAACCAACGAAGAAATTGTATTTGCGATACATGTAGTTAAATCTAAATTGTTGGAAAAAAAAATTTATCCTTGACCCCACGTAGTTTCTCCTAAATTAAAAATTAAATTCTAAGCCAACATTATTCAATCTTATCATAGCGGAGTCAAGTATAATTGTTTTTTTATTATTTTTTTTTTTTCAACAATTAAGATTTAACTACATGTATCGAAAATAAAATTTCTTCGTTGGTTTTTATTGTATCATATTTTTTTTTATATCAAGAAATTAATTAATGGCAAAACAAGTTACATTACAAATTGACCACAATTTCGAATACTTGACGCTTTTTTTTGTACAAAATACTTGTTTTTTGTTTTTTGTTAGATATCACATCTTTTTCCGAAGTATTTCGTATCAAACACAATTCATACATCATCAAGTTTAATATTTATTTATAATTATTTTACCGTTGTATCATTTGATGTTCATTGTTTTTATAACACAATATTGCACAATAATCATATGTCAACTCTGCAAGGCAGTCAACAGAAATAAGCAACAGACTAACAGAGAAAAAAAATAAAAATTTTATAATTTTATACCATACCACCAACATAACGGAAAAAATCTGGGTTTTCAGCGAAAAACGCAAAACCGTTAATTTGATTGTTCAATAAAAAAAAAATATGCCACTAAAAAATCTGATTTTTAAAAAAAAAAAAAGCTTACATCGATTTATGGGATCATTACAAACCCCCGTATTTTTTAATTGATTCCATCATATTTTAATTAAATCTTAAAAATTGGGGACGGAAGGGGTCACCAATGTGTCGTGTATAATAAGGCACGGTAGTTACTCTTACACACGCATATATATTTCTTTTTTCATACTTGACTACTGTGCCTCTCGACCAAAACCGGAGAACGCCAAACTTTTTGAGAATAATAATTGTAAAATTTTTAATCATGACTATTCATGTAATAAAATTCAATCAGAATCGGATATCGAAAAGCTCCCTGAAATTAAAGTACATTATTTCAAAGACACAGCAAAAATTATTGGTAATGGTAAATTTAAAGTTGCTAACTCGGTTGGAAATAGCAACAATCGAGAATCTATAAAATGAAAGGCACGTCATATCAAAGTACAAAATTCATGTGGATTCGGTGCTGTTGTCCATTTAATACAGTTATCTGCATTTCATGACAGAAATTATTATTTATTTCTTCTATCATCAAGAAACGGATTAATCAAGTTTATTCGAAAATTTATGAAGAGGGGACCAATTATAACAATTCACGAAAAAGACTTCAACTCTTGAGCCAAAAATTCAAAATTGTACCACCGGTAAAATTTAATAATGCTACATCACTTTCAGCACATTTATCAAATGCTTACGATCCTGTTGTAGCTATCTGGAATTTTTATTCCAAGTCAGAGCCAAGTGTTCATAAAAAAAAGCAGTATACCTGGATGTTTCGATGAATCAGAAGATGTACCAGCATTGTATGTTAATCATAATATTTTTGAAAATGAATTCGAAGATTTTCAAAATCTTCATTATGCAGTGGTATATAACTGCAAAAAGTATGTCAATGGTCAAGTCAAAAACTGTCAAGAAACTATTTGTGAAATTTCTATTTTGAACTGTCATATCTTATTATTGAGTTAGATGTGTAACCATTACTAGATTATAACCTTAGCCTTCACTATCATCTATATCAGATGTTCCTAGCGACCTTGTATTTGATGAAATAAAATTAAAGTATTTGTAAAAATAAAAATGAATTTATTTTTTTCGCAAATATTGACATTTAAAAAATTAATTAGCTGTCATTAGAAAAACCCCAAACTTTCAGACTTCCAGCATCACGTTTTCTGTCATACGTGTCTTTGTCATCGCAAGCATAAGCGAGGAGATATTGTTTTGGATGCCAGGCAACAGTAAAAGTTGCTGCTTCAACTGGTATATCAGCTATTTTTTCACCAGTTTCAACTTCTCCTATGTCAATAACAAGATCTTCTGACGCAGCTGCGAGTAATTGTCCATCATATGAAAACGAAATAGTTCTGACTGGCCATTCAAGTCGTGAAAAAGTTCGTAAACAACATAATTCGTCGGCATCCCAAAGTGAAACGAGAGCATCAGCTGAGCCAGTTGCAAAATACCTGCCAGTTGGATCAAATTCAATGCAAATGCAGGTATTTGGGTGTGCTTTGATGACATGAAGTGTTTTAAGATCAGGATAACTTAGTATGTGAACACATCCTTGTCCATTGGTTAAATAGAATGTCTCTGAATCTTTGTACCAGGATATTTCATTCACCTCAAAACCGTACTGTTCTTCAGCACATATTTTCATTGTCCTTACATCAATAAATGAAACAAGATCTTCTTTATTTCCAACGGCAATTGTGTTACCATTTGGCGACCATGAAATATTTATGTTTTCACCTCTAGTACCGATGTTTGCTGTGCATTTTTGTGTTCTGGTATCCCATATCCTCACCGTTTTGTCACCACTAGCTGTTGATAAAAGATCTGGGTTCGAAGCATGCCAACAAAGTTGATCGACACTGCCACCATGACCGCAAAACAATGCCTCTTGTTTCTAATATGCAAATGAAAAAAAAATTTTTTGAATGATCAATTACCATTATGATTTGATTTCTTTTAAAACAGCAATTAAGGGTAAACTTTACCAGACGATCTCCACTCAAAGAAAAAATGCTAACACATTTGTCGAATGAGCCCGATGCTAAATATTTTCCATCACAACTCCAACCAACACTGTGTACTTTCGCTGAATGTGGTGTTTGTTCCCTAATTTTGTTGTGGGATTTGAAATAATTCACTAATTCATCAACTCGCGAATTGAACCCAGTCATTTTTGTGTATTGGCGTTTATTGATGATCAAACAATTATCTATTTAACTATGTTGTGATCTCAGTCGATCTACTGTAAGGCAGCTCTAGCGTATGCGTCGACACCTATTCGATCGTGACTCGATACATCGATGTTGCGCTCAGTCAACAGCAATTTGAGAGCCATTCGACAGCATTAATAAAACGCAATTAACAAATAGGAGAAATAAGTTAAAAAAACTAAAAATAAATAAAATATTAAATGACAATAATTTGAATTGACAAAAATCTTGACTTTTATGTGTTTTATAATTTTAAATAAGAATTTAAAACTATATGATTCGTATATCTCATGTAGACCTTCATGGTATATCTCATGGGGTCGAAAAGCTAGAAAAACAGATGCATTAGTTTAAATAATTTTTTATAAAGTATTTGCATAAATAAATGGCTTTTTTCGAAATACATCTTCTCTGTAACCATTTGTTTATTAAACGAATTAATTTATGTAATTTTTAATGCATTTATAATTAACAAATCGCCAGAAAGACAGATGCAATTGACATACTAATTTTTTAAATAAACAAATAGCTATGAAAGAAGATGAAATTTGAAAAAAGAAAATTTCTGGTACAAGTACTCTTTAAAAAATTGTCTAATTCATTGCATTTGTCTTTCTAGCCCTTTTTTTAAAAAACAATTTATGTAATTTTTAATACAATTATAATAAACAAATGGCTAGGACGATAGATGCAATTGTACCAGTATAATATTTTTCTTTTTTTAGTAGACACTTGTTTATTTGAAAAATTAATTTATCTAATTTTGAATGCATTTATTAAGATCATATGCCTAAAAAAAAAAAATCCAATTGATTAAATCATTCACGTAGTTTTTCTATTCTGTAACTTATTTAAATAATCAATTCAGATAATTTCCTATCCATTCACATAATTAACAATTGACGAGGAAGACAAATGCAATTGTTTGAATAATTTTTTGGATAATAATTAAACAAATATACGTCTTTAATCTAATAAATCTTTTGTCTTAGGCATTTTTTTATTTAAATAGTTTTCATGTAATTGAATACATGTATTTATAATAAAAAAATCGCTAAGAAAAAAAATGCAATTGACTGATACCTAGAAATAAAGATGTACCCTGATAAATAATTTTTTAAAGAGTAATTATTTAAATAATGAGTATGTTTGTAGTGCGCATTGTAAAATAAAGTGGTACGGATTGCGCACGTTACCGGAATACCGTGGCGCCCCTCAATTAAGTGGCGACCGTATAGCGATACGGTTTTTTGACGGAAGTTAGTCCTCCTGTATTTCTAGTCTTCTTGGTTCAGCCCATGAAGAATAGAGAACAGGAGGACGAACTTAAATGGGGCTATCGAGCCAAAAACGCTACCAAAAACTAATGGCTGAATTAGTTCAATTTTGGCCTGTAGATTGCTCTTTTGCAGCGCTTGCACCACTTTTAGCTGTAGTAGTACACGTACGTGTGATAATCTATGAAATCGTATCTTTATATGTGTAAGTGCAATGTTTATATTTATTTTTATTTGTCATTGCTGATCATATCAATCTCTAAAGCATGATCTAAAGTTGATGTTTTTTTTATTAAACAATATATTTATTAATTTATCTATAAATATACAAAAATCTTTTATTTAACTGTTTTTTTTTAATTGTACTTTTTTTTCTTAGGCTATTACAGATTTTTTCTAAATCTATGTACTAATTTTACCTTCATTATAACAAGACTGTCTATTTTGGAGTAATATCAAAAGTAATAACGAATCAATGTTATGTTGTTGACAATTTATTATTTATTTTTTAATTAAAAATTTTATTATTTTAATTTATTATTTTGCAAAAAAAAAAATGATTAAAATGATCACTCTATATATAAATTAATAATAAAAAACATTGATAAACAAACAACATTAGCAGCTGTCAGTTGGGTGGTCCAAGAGCGTTATTTCGCCCTCTTTATTTAATTTTTAAAACTAATTCACCACTTGATTTTTATACGCATTTTTAGCTTATGGAGTTCGTCCTCCTGTTCTCTATTCTTCATGGTTCAGCCTCAGACGACTCATCAGTAATTGACTCAGTCATTATGACCGGGACATTTTGTAGTACCTGAGCAAGAAGACAAGAGGTGTACCCCAAGGAGTTAAAACATGTTTCATTCGGGTTAACAAAAATAACAGTATGGTCTAATTTTTTTATAAGTTTCACTTTTTTTTATACCTTCAATAACATATTCTCATTTCTATTTCTTAAAATAAGATTGTCATTATGGAGTGAGAAACTTCAAAGGGGTTCAATTAAAAAAAATGTTTTTAGATCTACAACCAACAAAAAAAAGGAAAGTTTCTGAATCAAAACAATCAGTCTTACAAAACCAGGTAATTGTTATATATTAATAATATATATTCTTAAAGAATAATATATTTATTGGTTCAAGTTCTTTAAATAATTGATTTCTTTTTCTTTTAGCATATCCAAGACAATGAAACAATAGATCAAAAGTCTGTTAAATGTAATATAAATGAAAAACACATTAGGTCACGGTGGTACCATTGTAATTATGACTGTGACAAATATTTACAAAAAAGCGATTCAAAATACGCTTTAAATGCCGTATTGATATTGAAAGGCCATGCAATAAGAAATCTACAATTTGTTTACAACGATAACCTTCTCCATGGTAAAAACGAATCAGTGTGTTTCTAATCAAAATTGGATCCTCACCACAGCTTGAATGGATGCTATTCACACTGAGCGTATGCACGGAGCGTATGCAAGGAAGCGCTAGAGTCGTGCGGTCGTTTGAAGAAACTTTTTTAATAAAATTTACTATTTATTTATTGTTATTTGTTTTTTTCAGTTCTTCTGCTGTCTTTCATAATTATTAATTGCTAATTAGTTATGGTCAGGGTTGTTAAAATGGAGGGTTTTTGAGTTGTTTACAATTATCCATGGATAAAACGTTTAAAACGTTTAAAACAGGATAAAACGGATAAAACGGATGAAACCCACCTGATCTCTCGTAGGCTCAAACTTTCCCTCTTGCCGACTATACTTACACTTCTAATCTGTCAAACAATTGTTGTTTATTTAATAAACATTAATAATAACAAGTTTATAAAATTTATAAACATAATATTTATATCATTTATTTATGAACAAATTTGATGATCATATATTTAAAAAAAAACATATTAATAACAACAAATTTATTTAGGTTCGTTTGTTTGTTTTGGTGGCAGTTCCCAATTTCGCCACTAGATGGCGACGTTTTATACAAATGGATAAAACTAAGGATGTTTTAAATTATGTTTTAAACATAGTTTTAAACATAGTTTAAAACATTATGTTTTATACATTAACAACCCTGGTTATGGTGTTGTTATTTATCTTTTCGAATCCAATGCGTTAGTAAATTTTATCAATAAAGTTTCTTCAAATGACCGCACGACTCTAGCACTTCCTTGCATACGCTCCGTGCATACGCTCGGTGTAAATAGTGAACGAACACACCATTTGTAGACGTCCATGACCTTAATAAACGAATGCACTCTTAAGGCTTTCCGTATTTTTGCCAATTGAATTTTATTTTATAATTGCTCTATACAAAAAAATTTTATTTTATAATTGTTCTAAGACAAAAAAATCAGAAATAAATAATTCGAGGATTTAAATTTACAGTTCATGTAAGATTCACTGTATGGTAATATACTGACGTTAACTCATAGACTTCCAATACCGTTAAATCCCCTAGCTGAAGCGTCGACACCTATTCGATCGTGTCTCGACACTCCAATGTTGCGCTCAAGAAGACTAGAGACCAGGAGAGTAAACTTTAGTGGAGGGGGTGTCCTAGCATACGGCGGCTATGTAGAGTGCGCCACTTTTACTCCCGAACGGCGCACTACGTAAAGCGCAGTTTTCTATCCCTGTACACCTCAGCCCACCGGCCCTATACTCGAGTCGTCAGTAAATAAACGTCAAAATCTCATTGTGATTGTTATTTAAATTGCAATAAACTAATCCTTATTGCTGTATGAAAAATTCAACTTTGTGATAATTTTTTAAACAATTCTTGAAGGCAAAAGTGGTATTGTTATCAGTTATTATGGTGATGCAAATAACACATCGACAATATCAATACTCGTTCATCCAGACATAAGCATATTTTTGTTATATTTTTCAATGTACT
This sequence comes from Lysiphlebus fabarum, assembly GCA_011426435.1. NCBI lineage: Eukaryota > Metazoa > Arthropoda > Insecta > Hymenoptera > Braconidae > Lysiphlebus > Lysiphlebus fabarum. The sequence goes on from WSYQ01000845.1 coordinate 24,979, forward strand.
ATTATTTTCAGATAAAAATTAAAAATAAATTTTTTAACAACTTTGATGGCATTGATAAAGTAAGGTCTCTTCAAGTCATTTTATCTCTTAAAATAAATGATAAAACAAGAAAAGAAGAAAAAGAATTTCGTAAGAGAGCAAAGCTTGTGAATCCTTTATCCAAACTTAACAATCAACGTACAAAATTACCACAATCACCAAAACAGAAAACAGTCTTACATCAAATAAAAAAATCATCTTTAATAAACAAAAGACGAGTACCAAGACAAACAAGTTTAAAAAGATTATGATTGATAATATGTATTGTCTGTTGTATTTTTAGTAGTTAAATAGTAAAATGATTATTTTATTGATTTTATAAGATTTACGGATAATAAAAATTGATTGTTAATGAAAAAAAATTAAAGTTCATCTTTTTTATCATTTAAAAAAAAATCAAATTTTACCACTCAATAATTTAGTGTATTAGATACAACTTCAAATAATATTTATAATTCTGCAATGTTGCTATACAATTGATTATAAAAAATATAAAATTTAGGTTTGATTTTGAATCACTACAAATTGATAATTATTATTATAAAAACGTTAATAAAATTAATAAAGTAAAACGTTTATTTGGCATAGTTACAATTCAATTCTTAAAAAATGGAGCAAAATAATACACATACTTATACTTATTATTTGTAGATAAATTTTTCAATATAGGTATATTATTATTGGTATACAGCTTGATTAATACAAAAAATAATCACAAAGTTGAATTTTTCGTACAGCAATAAGGATTAGTTTATTGCAATTTAAATAACAATCACAATGAGATTTTGACGTTTATTTACTGACGACTCGAGTATAGGGCCGGTGGGCTGAGGTGTACAGGGATAGAAAACTGCGCTTTACGTAGTGCGCCGTTCGGGAGTAAAAGTGGCGCACTCTACATAGCCGCCGTATGCTAGGACACTAAATGTTACCCCCTCCACTGAAGTTTATTCTCCTGGTCTCTAGTCTTCTTGGTTGCGCTCAGTCGACAGCGATTTGAGAGCAATTCGACAGCATATATAAAACGTAATTCTCAAGCGCCGAATAAGAGAAATGAGTTAGAAAAAAGAAAAATAAATGGAATATTAAAATAACAACAATTTGAACTGACAAAATCTGGACTTTTATATATTTCATAATAATAAAAAAGAGTTGAAATAATACATGATAAAGAGGTTAGGTTCAGACGATTCGTATATCTACTCCGGTCGAAAAGCATTTGAGTCTTACAGGATTCATCGGTAATTGACTCGGTCATTATTACCGGAATATTTGGACACTGAATCGACAAGCTTTCGACAGCAAATTGAGAGCTATCTAATTCATTGATTTTTCATTGTTTTTGATTGTTTAAAAATTATAAAACACTTTATTATTGATAATTTGGATGTTTTTTTTGATAAAATTTATAAAAAAAATATAAACAATTTGTTTAAATAATAAAAAAAAAAATTTTTTTTTTTTAATAATTTTTAATTCAATGGTTAATAACAAATAAGTAAAAAAAAACAAAATAAATCAGTATTTAAAAAGTCTCAACAATAAACAATATAAAAAAAAAATTTTTCAACTTTAAATATACAGTATGCGCGTTGACACTGTCTCGACACCGTTTCGACCGGCTTTCGACAGGCTTTCGACCGGCTTTCGACCGCGTTTCGACACCGAATTGAGAGCTATCTAATTCATTCATTTTTCATTGTTTTTGATTGTTTAAAAATTATAAGACACTTTATTATTGATAATTTGGATGTTTTTTTTAATAAAATTAATAAAAAAAACATAAACAATTTGTTTAAATAATAAAAAAAAAAATTTTCAACTTTGAATATACAGTATGCGCGTTGACACTGTCTCGACACCGTTTCGACCGGCTTTCGACCGCGTTTCGACACCGAATTGAGAGCTATCTAATTGATTTATTTTTCATTGTTTTTGATTGTTTAAAAATTATAAGACACTTTATTATTGATAATTTGGATGTTTTTTTTAATAAAATTAATAAAAAAAACATAAACAATTTGTTTAAATAATAAAAAAAAAAATTTTCAACTTTGAATATACAGTATGCGCGTTGACACTGTCTCGACACCGTTTCGACCGGCTTTCGACAGGCTTTCGACCGGCTTTCGACCGCGTTTCGACACCGAATTGAGAGCTATCTAATTGATTTATTTTTCATTGTTTTTGATTGTTTAAAAATTATAAGACACTTTATTATTGATAATTTGGATGTTTTTTTTAATAAAATTAATAAAAAAAATATAAACAATTTGTTTAAATAAAAAAAAAAAAAATTTTTTTATTTTTTTTTTAATAATTTTTAATTCAATTGTTAATAACAAATAAGTAAAAAAAAACAAAATAAATCAGTATTTAAAAACGTCTCAACAATAAACAATATAAAAAAAAAAAATTTTCCACTTTAAATAACAGTATGCGCGTTGACACTGTCTCGACACCGTTTCGACCGGCTTTCGACAGGCTTTCGACCGGCTTTCGACCGCGTTTCGACACCGAATTGAGAGCTATCTAATTCATTCATTTTTCATTGTTTTTAATTGTTTAAAAATTATAAGACACTTTATTATTGATAATTTGGATGTTTTTTTTAATAAAATTAATAAAAAAAATATAAACAATTTGTTTAAATAAAAAAAAAAAAAATTGAAAAATGAATGAATTAGATAGCTCTCAATTCGGTGTCGGAACGCGGTCGAAAGCCGGTCGAAAGCCTGTCGAAAGCCGGTCGAAACGGTGTCGAGACAGTGTCAACGCGCATACTGTATATTTAAAGTTGAAAATTTTTTTTTTTTATATTGTTTATTGTTGAGACTTTTTAAATACTGATTTATTTTGTTATTTTTTACTTATTTGTTATTAACAATTGAATTAAAAATTATTAAAAAAAAAAAATTTTTTTTTTTAATTTAAACAAATTGTTTATATTTTTTTTATAAATTTTATCAAAAAAAACATCCAAATTATCAATAATAAAGTGTTTTATAATTTTTAAACAATTAAAAACAATGAAAAATCAATGAATTAGATAGCTCTCAATTTGCTGTCGAAAGCTTGTCGATTCAGTGTCCAAATATTCCGGTAATAATGACCGAGTCAATTACCGATGAATCCTGTAAGGCTCAACTGCTTTTCGACCGGAGTAGATATACGAATCGTCTGAACCTAACCTCTTTATCATGTATTATTTCAACTCTTTTTTATTATTATAAAATATATAAAAGTCCAGATTTTGTCAGTTTAAATTGTTGTTATTTTAATATTCCATTTATTTTTCATTTTTTTAACTCATTTCTCTTATTCGGCGCTTGAGAATTACGTTTTATATATGCTGTCGAATTGCTCTCAAATCGCTGTCGAGTGAGCGCAACATTAGAGTGTCAAGTCATCCGCTAGGGGAGCGACCTCCAAATATTTTTCAATCTTTCGGAAATTTTTATCGTATAAGTTTGACACCAATATCTACCAAATGAGTGGTACCCATTGAAAAGATCAAAAAAAATAAATTTTTTTCGAAACACCTTAATATATAGGCACGGTAGTTATTGTGCGTTGTCTCTCTTTTTTTTTTCTCATATTTGACGCGAGGCACTACCGTGCCTCTTGATAATTTCCAGGCACCTATTTATTCAAAAATAAAAAAATAAATTGTTTTTTTATTTGGAAATAAAAAATACATTGTCTTAATCTAAGTCCAACTTTCTCTTTAGCTATTTGTTTATTAAAAACTAATTGATATATTTAAAAAATGAAAAATAAATTGTCTTTTCCTTAGCTACATCTTTTTCTTTAGCTATATTTATTCATTAGAAAATAATTTATTTATTTAAAAAATGAAAATCAATTGTTTTCTTCTATGCTACATCTTTTTGTTTATCAAAAATTAATTTCCAGGCATTTATTTATTAAAACAAAAAAAAAAACAAATAGCTAAGAAAATAAATGTACTTTAAAAAATATTTCAAGCAGCAATGACTGTTTAATAAATTGTCTTTTTTCGAGTCCATCTTTTTCTTTTGCTATTTGTCTACTTAAAAATAATTTATTTGCATTTTTTTCTTAAAGTAGACCGTTTGGCGCGCTTCGCGCGCCTTCATGTTTTTATGTGAATGATGTTAAAATTAAGTTACTGTTTAATTATTAATGTTTTTTATTATATTATTCATGAAATAATATTAACATCGTGTCCACATGGATAACATATAATATTTAAATTAATAATTAATTTATTATCGTCGAACGAACAAACACTAAACTTGGCAAATCTTAAATATACAAAATTCACGTCAATTCAAGTTAAATTTATACCGCCAATCCTCTTGGTGTCGTCGAACGAACAAACACTAAACTTGGCAAATCTTAAATATACAAAATTCACGTCAATTCAAGTTGAATTTACACCGCCAACCCTCTTGGTGTCGTCGAACGAACAAACACTAAACTTGGCAAATCTTAAATATACAAAATTCACGTCAATTCAAGTTGATACATATATTATATATTATTTTTTATTTTTAATGACACTTTTATGAATCACTTCTATGAACTAAATTTTTACAATTTTTTAAACAAATTAATACACATAACAATGAGTAAACAGAAGAAATAAATAAATAAATTTTTATAGCAACGGATAAATAAATGAATTTTTTTTTGTTTAATTTATTGATTTTTCATTTTGTTTACAATGTTTAATAACAGCCAATCAAATGTCTGGAAGGGAGGCTTCATTCTCCTTTTTATAATAGGAAATCTGAAAAACAAATTTTTTTTTAACCAATAAAAGGTAGAGTTACAAACACAGTTTCATAGTGCGCATCTCATGTTTGTTTATTTTTTTTTTTCAATAATTTCTATTATTATTGACAATTTTTTTATTAATTTATTTTGTTATTAATTAATAGAAATTAATAAGAGTAAAGAATTTAAAAATTATATATAAAGAAATTATATAGTAAAATATTTTTTATTGTTATTTTAATTAATTTTGGAAAATATTTTTTCAACAAATGAAAGAAAGATCTGGAATTTAGGTTTAGAGGTTATATACATTATTGTTATTAAGGTAAAAAAAAAACAATGTTTACTTTTTAATGTATTTTTATATTTATAAAAAAAGTAATAATAAAAGTCAATAGTAAAACTAATTTATTCAAAATAATTTGGATGAAGATGATTTAGAAATTGCAATGGATTTTATAAATAAATATGCAGAGTCTTTGTTTGGACACTTCTAAAATTGCTTGTGATATTGGTAAGTTTTTTACTTTCTGTATTTGACTTGTAATGTACTTGTCATTGGACTTTTTTGATGTTTCTTAATAAATATTTATTATAATTTATTATAATTTATAAAATTTTTTTTACAGCTAAATATTTTGGCAACTGTTCCATATCTGGTCAGATCAACTATCATTTGATGGAAATACTTTTATTTCTTTTTATGGATGTTGACTTTTATTCAATATGTCTAATATTCTTTTCAATTTTGTATTTTGAGTCAATTAACGAATGATTATCATGCCATTTATTTATTTTATTTGTTAAAAAAAAAAATATTTACTTTCATGCCAAAAATAAGTACAAAAGTTAGTTTTACTTGAAAAATATTTAAAATTAATGTTTTTATTTCAGTTGAACAGAAATTTTCATGTTTTATGTACTCGAATGTAAAAAAAAAAATGTGATTTTCTAGTTTTGTATCAAATATCCATGGAGGTCTATAAGGAGGATAATCTCTCAAAATTTACTGAGGATGACGGAATGGAGCAATTTAGTAACTCTATCGGCCACTGACAGCGCTAGTCTCCGTTCGTACCGAAATCAAGGTCATATATTATTGTGTGGCTCAGTTAAAATATTTTTTTTGTGTAAAAAAATAAAATACAACTAAATAATACAATAACATTTAATTTTTTATATTATCATTAATAGATACATCAATAGCAAAGAAATGAGATGGACTAAAAAAAAAGCCAATTTATTTATCCCTGTTAAAAATATTTTTTTATTAGTACATCTATTTTTTTAGATTTATCTGCACTTTATTTTTTAAATTGAATAAATGCCTGAAAATAATTGTTGAATGAACAAATAGCTACGGAATGGGATGCACCCAAAAAAAGACAATTTATTCTTAATATTTTTAAATTATTCAATTTATTTAAAAAAATGAAAAGCAAGCACCGGAAAAAATTGATGTAGTCAAAAAATATACGTATATATATCCCAGCAATAATCATTCAACAAATCGTCTTTTTTTATGTTCATTTTTCTGTTAAGCTTTAATTTGTTTATTCAAAAAAAATTTTCAGACATTTATTTATTGAAAACATAAAAAACACACAACAAAGAAAACGAATGTACTCAAAAAAAAAAATATAGCATAGCAATAATTATTCAATGAATTATCTTTTTTTGAGTATACATCTCAATCCATAGCTATTTGTTTACTTGAAAATCATTTTCACGCATTTATTTAGCTAAACAAAGATATTTAACAGAGATAATTATTTAATAAATTGTCTTTTTTCAAGTACATCTTATACCGTAGCTATTTGTTCATTCAACAATTATTTTCAGGCATTTATTTGATTTAAAAAATAAAGAATAAATTAAATAATTATTTATTTAAAAATAATGAATGAAATGTCTTTCTTTGAGTTCATTTCTTTCTTTAAAGTTATTTGTTCATTAAAAAATAATTTACAGTTATTTATTTATTTAAAAATTAAAAATTAATATTGTCTATGGATGCATCTTTATTTGTAATAAATGCATCAAAATTTACATAAAATTTTTTTTTTTAATAAATAAATGCCTAAGAAAAAGATAAAATAATTAAAAAAAAATTACTTAGTTAATGATTGTGAGAGATGCTTT
>WSYQ01000846.1:0-15837 GCA_011426435.1 Lysiphlebus fabarum
GTATCCGATGCTGCTTCTACTTTTTTTCTGCGATTGATACTTTTTGGAAAAATCATAATGAGGCTTTTCAAAAAAATCGAAAATTATCGGGTAGTATCAGGGTTATAGAACTCGAAAAGAGGTATCCGATGCATTTTATACTTTTTCGCTAAGATCAAAATTGAACGAATAAGTCAATGTGAGTCATTCAAAAAAAATCGTAAAAATATTGAAATATATCACGGTTATACAACTCGGAAAGAAGTTTTCGAAGAGGTATTAATAATAAAAAAGAAATTTGCAAGTGTTTAATTGTTATTATATTCAAATCATTATTATTTTTAGATTTAAACTTTGTTTATTAATTTAATTTTTAATATCAAATTTATTGTTTGATTATATATAAGTATATTAGCTTTGTTTTGAAAATTTAACTATCCAGATAAAATAATATTATTTGCAATAGTAAATTATTCATTTAATGAGTAATTTTGATTAATTAATTTCAAATATTTCATTAATATTATGTATATTAAAAATACTCTTGTAATACAGTCTAATTTTTAAAAATAGTTTAAATAAAAAATATTATTAATTATACAGCTGTTGTATTATAGTACATACTAAAATTCAAAATAAAAAATATTTTCTTATTTACATTTATTATTAATAATTTAATTTTTTGATGATGAAAAAATATATATTTTATTATGTAAATAATAATTTTCTTTCCTTTGATTTATATTTTCCATCATGTTATTTCAATTTCATCATGTTTTTTTAACATCATCATTGCTTGAGGACTCTTGACAACATTATATATAAATGCCCAGCATAATTTTGCTGGTAACATACTGAAAAAAAATAATTATTTTTACATTTAATTTATAAAATTTGCATAACAAAAAAAAAACAAATAACAATTTCTATTATTTTTTATTTTCTTACTTTTTAAGTGGTAATAAATAATTAGCACTAGCTGGTAATGTGACATTTATTTGATTTGTCAATATACCAAATACAATTTCTTCAGCAACATAATCTGGCTCCAATGCTGAAATAAGTCTGTAAAATGAAAGAAAAAAATTTTTTTTTTATATATATTTATATTTACAATACGTCTGAAATAAAATCCATTATAAATTTTGCATAATAATATGTTTAAAAATAAACTGACCTTGGTTTAACATTTGGAAACATTCCTGTGTTGATTACATATGGACATACTAGTGTCATATTGATGCCATGAAAACCATGTGCCTGATGAATAAATATCAATTTTTAAAATATTTCTAAACATGTTATATATAATTAAAATATATACTTACATTTAATTCAGTAAATAAACTCTCGTGATAACCAATTGCTGCAAATTTTGTTGCTGAATAATCAGTACAGTTGTAAGTTCCAACCATTCCAGCAACACCATTGCTATTGTCACAATATGACCATGGTTATCTTTCATCATTTGTTTGAGAAATGATTTATTTATCTATATAAAAATAAATTGTTCGATTAATACCTGAGTTATTTTATTTGAAAAAAAATTATATTTATTTACCCAATAATGCGAAAGAATATTGACTTTAAATGTTTTTTCAATTTCAACATCTGGAATATCCATAAATGTTTTACCATAAATATATCCTGCATTATTAATGACAATAGTTACCTGAAAAATATAAATACAAATTAATACAAAATTGTTATACCAATTTGAAATAATTGAAACGATAAATGAATTATTAATTTACATTTCCAATTTCAATTTCAACAGTTTTAGCAATTTTATAGACCTCATTTTTATCTGATATATCACATACATAGCCACTGCATTTTCCTTTCATTGATTTTATTTCATCAACTACATCTTGAATACCTAAAAATAAAAAAATATAAAACATTTTATTGAAATATTCAAGTTGTAATTAATAAATCACTCTATTTGAAATATAAATTTTATTAAATGTCGTATTAGAAAGTAAAATTGTATATGTGTTTTTTTTCATTCAACTTTTAACAAATAATAAAATTGCCATATAAAAAAAATTGCATGTTGACAATCATATAATTATTTCCGGCAAATTTATATAAAAAAAAAAAAAAAAACTATTATAACATTAAGAATAACTGTTTTTTTTTTAAATAAAATTTCTTTGTTGCAATTGTCCATGATAAAAAAAAAAAAAAAGTCAGAGATCAATTGCAATGTCAAATGTAGAAAACTTTCACATTCAATAAATTCACGTGATGATAATTTATTTGACAAATAAATTTATTAAATTTATATATAAATATATTTATTTGTAAAAAAATAATATATAAATAAAATTTAGTAAATAAATAAACTGATTTGCAATCATAAATATTTAAATTATCTTTTTCTTTTCAAATTGTTGTTAACAACTTTTCATTATTAATTAGTTAGTATAATCAATAAGTTATTTTTTAGAAACTTTTATTTTATAAAAAAAATTATAGATTTGAATTTATTAATATTAGAAAAAATTAAAAAATATAATTTAATTTACCTGATTTATTAATATCCCAAATGACAACATGAGCACCAAGTTTAGCTAATTTAATTGCAATTAATTTACCAATGCCACTAGCTCCACCAGTTATTAATGCAATCTCACCTTGAATACTTTTGCATTTATATTTTCGAGGTACGATTAAAAGTATAAATGCTTCAATAATATATATTATCGATGTAAATGCAAATACAAATACATCAATCATCACATTCACTGTTTCTTTCAATTCCATTATAATTACCTTTAAACATTACAAAAATATTTATTATTCAACACTTTTTAATGAAATAATTTTAATAATTTTTTATAATAAACAATTAAAATTTAGTATTGTACATTGGCTATTCAATTATTAATAATTATGTTAAAATCAATTAACTCAAGTTAATAGAAATAATAAAATAAAATTACAAAGCGTAAATAATTTTTTCATTATATTTATATTTTTATACAAAAACAAATCAATTTTATCGTTAAAAAAAAATAACAAACAATGCTATTTTTGAAGAAAGTTTTAAAATTAAAAAATGATTAATAAAATTAGAGATTATTTAGATATTTTATTTAAATTTTTTATCTTTTATTTACTAATATAACAAGTTTAATGAATCAAATAAAAAAAAAAACTACTTTATGTTTGAATTTTTTTGGATATTTATCAATTTGCATATTCAAAAAATTTAACTGAAAAGTTAATGTAATATATATTAAAACATTGAAATAATATATTTATAAATATTGAAAAGAAAAAAACATCAATTTATAAATTATTCATTTAAAAATAATATCAAATTTTTATTAAATATATTTTTTGTAGTTTTAAATCAAGATAACACTGTGAAAGTTGTAGGTATTAAGTTAACCATACATGAAAATAATTTTTCTGCATGTTATTTAAGTTTCTCCAAGATTAAAATAAATTGAATAAATATATTTAAAAAAAAAAAAATAAAAAAATAAATAAACAAACATTAACATTTTTACTTGTAAAATTCAATAAACGTATTTGTAAATTTTAAAATAAAAAAAGAAAAATGTTTTTTCTTCAATTATTTGTATTTGATTTTTTTATTACAAGAATTTGTCATGAATTAAAATTAATAAAAAACAAATATTCTCTTTTACCCAGCTAATAAACTTAGACATTAAATTTTAACAAAATAAAAAAACAATAATAATAATTTAAATGAATTTTATCTTACTTGTTTTTATTCAATATTTCACTGTAGTGGTAATTTAAAAAAAAAATAAAATTATATGATAAACTTTAATACTAAAAGTATTCAATGGCATTTGTCTATTAAATGTTGTAAACACATCGAGTGTTGGATGTTGACTGTAGACCAAACCAGCCTAACAGACATACAGAAAATTTACCATAAATTTATACCCACACCTTCATCAACAACTGTTATCATCATAATAAATATTTTTTTTAATATTAATTTATAAACAAGTTAATTTGTAATAATTTTTTCTTCAACAAAAGTTACAATAATTATACTAATAAAACATATTAATCTATTATTATATTTCATATTTATCAAGGTCGATCAATCAGTGTTATGAAAAAAATTTAAATTTAAATCTTCTATTACGCATGTTTAATATTTTTTTTTTTTTTTAAATGAATATATTATACAAACTGTTACACAATTTTTTTTTTTTTACAATCTCATTTGTGATAACTTTTTTTTCTATAAAACTGTTTTAGTTTTTTTTTTTTTTTTACATTTTAAATTACCCAACAGAAAAATAAAAAAAAAGCAAGATAATTTATTAAATTAGTTTTTGATATAAATTTTATATAGTTTTTTTTTTTTTATTTTAAATATATTAAGTACAGATTGAAGAGAAAGGAAACCATCATTTCAACAAGTCGGCCAACTATCTCTGTGCAAATAAAAAAGAAAGAAATGCATACATTTTTTTTTTTTAAACATTTTATGATTTATTTGTATTTGAGAAAAATAATAAATATGCGACATTAATAATAAAATGAATTAGGTGTTAATGAGGGTTTTGACAGCTCAATGAAATTATAATAATTAATTGCATATTAACTAAAAATTCAAACGAAAAATAAATACAAAAAATAAAAAAAATCGTGCGTTGATTTTTAATAAGAAAAAAAATAATTACAGTATTGCAAAATTGAATATTTAATGTGGGATTTATTTTCGTTTTTTAGTATACAATAGTTTTGATTTTTATTCAGAGATATTAGACAAGTTGCAGTTGCTTGGTGAAATGTTTCAAGTTATGGTTATTATAATGATAATGATGATGATGATGATGAAGCTATGGATAAAATGAGTAACCAGGTCATTCATGTAGCTGTTGGAATATTTCCATTTGTATATATACATATACAATTGATATACAATTCTATTTTTGTTCATTTATATGCTTTTTAAATTTAAATTTTTGATCCAGTTCAAGGCTGACATAAAAAAAAAACAAAAAAAAATATACAAAATTTTAAAATGTAAATTTTTCCAATATTGTGTATAATTATAAAATTAATTTAAAAGTACTTTTGATAATAAAGGTTCAGATTTCTATTCTTTATATATGACCCAGGTAAAAATTCTAGAGGTTGATGCTGATGATGACACACAGTTTGATGACACCAAGTGTCATGGAAAAGAATGACTTGATATAGGAAAAAAAGGCACGTTGATATTCACAAATAAATGACAACACATCAGAGTTTTATATCTAAAATTTTGTCGATGGGCAAATAATTATTTAACTTGTTTGTTTAATACTTGAATACACTGTAATTAATTTTAATTTAATTTTATACAAATTTTAATTTAAATATACCTATAAGAAATTTAAGGCTCGTCATCACTTCCTACTTAATGTTCCACTTACTCATCTAAGTGTAAAATCATTAAATATTATATTTTTAAATTAAAATTTGTACTAAATTTAATTAAAATTAATTACAGTGTATTTAAATTTAACAAACAAGCTGAATAATTATTTGCCCATCGACAAAAATTCAGATATGGATCAGTATTACAACTAGTGGGTTTATATAATAAATTTTTTTATCAATTTAATCAACAAATATTGATAATCATTTCAAACATAAACTCATACTACATTGATATCTTATCTGTAAGTATCGATTTTGTTTTTTTTTAATTTTTGAAAGTTAGGATGACAATGATATTTTTTTATTTATTTATTTTTTTTTGATTAATATTTGTCAAATAACTACTTGAGTTAGTGACTATAAAAGATTAGTGTCTTACAATTTTTTATTCACTTTTAATATATAAAAATAGTGGAATTGACATAAAGGTTGCTATTGAATCAACATGATAATTAATAATAATTTTAGTTTTTTTGGGATATTATTTAATGTTATTTTAACAACATTAATAATTAATATATCAGCAGATAGTGTTGATAATAATTATAATGGAACATCATACTTGAAAAATAAAACTTGTAATTAAAATTTAAATCATTTTAATAAATAAAATAAAATTAATTAATAAATAAGATTATTTTAAATATATATTTTTTTCTGTTTCAAGCATTACGATCATTTGGAGTGTACAATAAAAATTCTGGTAAATGGAAAAAAATGTATTATTACAAAGAGGATGAATCAGAAACAGATAAATCTTATCTAAGAAATAAAGAAATACCTGGTAATTTAAAAATTGGTCAAAGAATTAATGGCTGGGGTAAAGTAGCAGGACCAGAAGAATGTGCACGTGAATGTATCATTGGTGCACCACCGAAAATTTGTTACTATGACTGGACAGTTGAATACTATCGTACACTTGGCGGGTATATATTATTGAAATAAAATAAAAAAACAAAAAATATTATAATTTTATTTATTTTTCAGTGCTTGTGATAAATGTGTACCAAAAACAAATTCATCATTAACAAGTGATTGTCAATGTATCTATGGTGATGGTTATCATATCTCTGGTTTATTAACAGTCAATAGAATGTATCCAGGACCATCAATACAAGTATGTCTTGGTGATTTAGTTGTTGTTGATGTTAAAAATAGAGCTCTTGGTAATGAAATAACAATACATTGGCATGGTATTTATCAAATGAATTACCAGCATTATGATGGTGTACCATTTGTAACACAATGTCCAATTCAAAGTGGTTCAACATTTAGATATCAATGGAGAGCACAAAATATTGGTACACACTGGTGGCATTCACATTCTGGTATGCAAGAACCAAAATCACTTGCAGGAACAATTATTATACGTCAACCAAAAAAATATGATTCAAATCACAAATTGTATGATTATGATGACAATGATAATCTTATATTTTTAAATGATTTTTTACATGATAATCCTGATGATCATTTTCCTGGAACATCTAGTAAATTTAATGCAGGTATAACTCCTAAAAACATTCTCATAAATGGTCAAGGTCAATGGCTGGTAAGATTTTTTTTTTTTAAACATTATTACTAATAGAATAATTTATTGATTTATTAATTTATTCAATATATATTTTATTGTAGAATACAACATCTGGTGAATTTACAGAAACACCATTAAGTGTTATTAATGTAAAACCAGGAAAAAGATATAGATTTAGAATGATTAATGGTGCTAGTTTTGGTTGTCCTCTTACATTTACTGTTCAAAATCATACTTTAACTATAATTGCAACTGATGGTGAAAATATTGAACCAGTTGTAGTTAATTCTATCACTTCTTTTTCTGGTAATAATAATAATATAAATTTAATTTTAATTTAATTATTAATTTTTATTTTTTATTATAAATAGCTGAACGTTTTGATTTTATTATAAATACTAATCAACCATCTGAAAGTTATTGGATACAAACAAGACTTATTGGTTCATGTACTGCTCGAGAAGTAATGCAACTTGGAATTCTTCGTTATGCTGATTCATCTTCAACACAACCAAAATTAACAAGACCAATATTTAATAATTCTCTTCAAATGGGAATCGTAAGTGGTTTTTATTTATTTATTTTTTTTTTTTTCGAATAAAATTAAATAGTTATTAATTTGAATTTATAAATTTTTTAGTCACTCAATGAATACAATAATGTTTGTGGAGATAAAAAATCTGATATAATTTGTATGAAAAATCTTAAATCAGCTGTACCAGTTGATCCAAGAATTTTAGCTGAAAAAACAGATTTTCAATTTTATATACCTCATGAATTTCATAGATGGGATGAAAATGAACTTTTTGTACCTGGTTCATATGATACATTTTTAAGTAAGAATATTATTAAAATTATTGTACATTTATTATTCATTTAAAAAAAAAAATATTTTATAACGTATTTAATATTCAGCACCAGATGGAGGAAAACGTGGATACATTCCAATAATCAATGGAATTTCCAATAGATTGCCATCATCACCATTTTTAACTCAATCTAAAGATATTGAAGATAATGAAATTTGTAATGTAACAAAAAAACCAAAACATTGTGAAAATAAACCAGTTTGTTTATGTCCACATGTTTTGAAAATACCACTAAATTCATCTGTTGAAATGACAATTGTAAATACTGGTAAATTAATTTTTATATAGGTATAATTTAAATTAACATGACAATATAAAAATATAAAAAATTGATAATATTTCAACAGATCCAATGGATTCACCTCATCCATTTCATTTACATGGATATGGTTTTCACGTGATGGCACAAGGTTCACGTGAAGCTATCAATCTAACACGAGAAAATAGCCACAATGCATTGAAACTTGATAGAGAAGTATATAAATTAGATTCATATGATCGACCACCAATTAAAGACACATTGACAGTGACAACAAAAGGCTATACAATTATTAGATTTATTGCTAATAATCCAGGTAAATAATTAATCTAATAAATATATTTTAATCATCAATTGAATTTTTTTTTATTTATCAAATTAATTTGTATTTTTTTACAGGATATTGGCTATTACATTGTCACATAGTAACACAGTAAGTAAATTATTTTTGAAAAAAAAGTTAGAGTACAGTGTATTTATTGTTTAATTTATCATTTTTAGCTTAATGGTTGGTATGTCTTTGACATTACATGTTGGTGAACAAAGTGATATTCCTGCAACACCAGCAGGTTTTCCAACTTGTGGAAATTATGAACCACCAATTTTAAATATCCATTAGATTATATCATTTATCAATGATAAATATTCAAATGTATAATTATTTTTTTTTTTTAATTAAATTATAATAAATTTATTAGATTGTGAAAAATTAATAATTTTATTTATTTTAATATTATATTTTCAAATATATATTATTGATACAATTATCAACTACATAATTTTTTATTTTCATAAGAATCTTTACCGTAAATTTATTGAAATTTTTTAATAATAATAAATTTTTATTTTTATTATCTATAATATAGATTATATTTTATCAGTTTTATTAATAATTTTTAAATTTTTTTATTGTCAACATCCAGGTTGATGATTAGGTACCGAGACGTAATTCCTACGGACTTTCTCCCCACGACTGTTTCCCCACCGATATTGTACCGACGGACTGTTACCCTACCTGACTTAGTATTTACGGACTCTCAGCCGACGACGACTTTCTCCCCACAGACACTATATCTATATTTTTTTTTTTTTTTAACTTTTTTTTCAAATCGTATTAAAACTTTTTGCTGCGTTGCGCGGTCATTTTTATTTTGTTGGTATATCGTTCTACGAGGTATAGTGCGGGGTTGTGTACGTGTGAGGCAAAATATGCCAAAGTTAGTTCGAGAGAAGGGGACACAGCATTAAATGTTTTAAAGAAAGAGTAGGTAGAGTAGTAAGTTATATTAAATCTTCAATACTGTTTATTAAAAGCTGTTGCTTTGAATATTAAAATTTTGATTATATTGTTTTGTATTTAAAATCGTTGTATAAAAATTTAAATACTGTTTAATAAATTTTTATATTTTGTTTAATAAATTATATTATAAATTATTTATTTACTGGTTTATTTATTCTATTTTTAAATTGTTTGTCTGTCGGGTGTGTGTCGCGTGGGGTGAATGTCCATGGGAAGAGAGTCTGGTCGGGCGTGGATCCGTGGGGTGTATGTCGGTGGGAGGACTGTCCGTAGGAAAGGAGTCCGTCGGATGATCATCAGGGAACCGATGATTATCATGTATTGATTATATGAAATACATATATGTATGATTTATTAAAAATATATACTGATATTTATTTTATTGTTAGATTGATAAATTAAATATGTTTATTAAATATTATTATTATTGTATTTTGTTTTGTGATTGACAGCAATAAAGTTATTTATTTACAATTACTTTTAGATTCATGTTAAAAGTAGGTATAATAATTATTGATATTTTAATTTTTTTCTAAATTTATTCTAGATCATAGAGATAGTTTCATATGTAAATTTTATATACATGTAGTTTACATTAATAAACTGATGTCTTTGTGAATATTTCTAATAATAAAATTAGTAACTATATATATTATTATTTTGACAATAAAAATATCTACTTTAACCAAGATTTAATTTAAACATGAATAAATGACTGAAAATTATCACAAGTTAAAAAACCAAATGGTCTAGGTGGAAGATCAGTCCATCTTTTTCTGAAAATGACCCATGATGGAGAAATGGTAAACAAAGATTGAATTTGATTGAATTGCAATGGTGGAAAAAATTCGAAAAATTTTATTATTGAATTCGAGCCTCAAAGTTTCCACATGTTGGAAAACCAGGTGGTGACGGTGGAACATCATTCTCATTACCAACATGAATAACAAGAGACATTCCAATCATCAAACTAGAAAAATTAAATGAATATTAAACAAAGTTTTTAAAAAATATAATATGATAAAAGATGATTCAATAATAATAATACTTACTGCGGCAAAATATGACAATGAAATAACCAATATCCTGTTTTAATAAAAATAAATATGTTAGTTAGTTTGGAAAAAAAATTTGATCAATAAACAATAAATTAATGAAAATATACCTGGATTATTGGCAATAAATCTAATAATTGTATAGCCATTTGCAGACACTGTTAAGGTATCTTTGATTGGTGGTCGATCATGTGAACCCAATTTATAAATTTTTTTATGAAGTTTAAAAACTTCATAACTATTTTCTCGTGTTAAATTAAGATCTTTCAGTGAACCTTGAGCCATTACATGAAATCCATATCCATGCATGTGAAAAGGATGTGGCACACTGTTTGAAGCTTATAAGAAATTTAAAAAAAAATAAAATTATTAAATTGTTTTAATTCTGTTACTATCAATTTAAGTTATATTAGATCTAAATTTTACTGTACTTGGATCAAATAAAATTATTTCAACTGATGAATTAAGTGGTATATCAAGAACATGTGTACATATACAAACTGGTGAATTATCACAACTTCTTGGCTTATTATTTTTATCACAAATTGTTTGTTTTTTAATATCATTAGCTTGAGTAAGAAATGGTGATATTGGAAATTTGTTTGATATTCCATTGATTAAAGGAATTACTCCACTATCTCCACCACTTGGTGCTTTAAATAAATAAAACAAATACATAAATAAATATATTGATTTTTTTTTTTTTTTTTTTAAATCCTTACCTATAAAAGGATTATATGTTCCAGGTTTAAAAAGTTCAGTTTGATTCCAACGATAAAATTGATATGTTAAATAAAATTGAAAATCTGTTTTTTCAGCTATAATTCTTGGATCAACTGGTTCAGCAGATTCAAGATTTTTTATACAAATTATGTGTGATTCATTTTCATCACATATCTTATTGTATTCATTCATCACCTGTTAAAAAAAAATTTGTAATTAGAATAATTTTAAATATAAGTTATTTTTATTGATTAGATAAAGAAAAATTTAACTTGCAGTTCCTAATGGAAGTCCAGCATTATATGTTGGTCGTATTGATTGTGGCTCCATTACAGTTGATCCAGCATAACGAAGAATTCCAAGTTGTATAATTTCTCGAGCTATACATGAACCACTCAATCGTACTTGTATCCAGTAACTTCCAATTTGTTGATTAGCATTTAAAACAAAATCAAAACGTTCCGCTGTTGAATAAATAAAATTGTTATTATAATAATCACAATATGGATAAACAATAAAATAGTTACCAGATAATGAACTGATAGTATCAACTATTTTTGGTTTTACATTTTCTCCATCAGCTGATATAACAGTCATGCTATGATTTTGTATTGTCAATTGAAAAGGACAACTAAAACTAGCAGCATTAATCATTCTAAATCTATATCTTTTTCCTGGTTTTATATTAATAACACTTAATGGTGTATTTGTCCATGCACCAGTTATTTTGTCCTAAAATTATATGAAAATAAAAAAAAAAAAACACTAAAAAATTGTAGATTTATCTTCTGTTGATGTTGCAATTTTATAATAAAAAAAAAATATATATATTTTTATATCTACATACAAGCCATTGGCCTTGACCATTGATGAGTGCGTTATCAGGTGTTTGACCTGCATTTGTTTTAGCAGATGTTCCGGGAAAGTGATCATCTGGATTATCATGCATCCAATCATTTAAAAAAATAAGATTATCAGTGTCATCATAATCATACAATTGATAATTTGAATCATTTTCTTTAGGTTGACGTATGATAACTGCACCTTCAAGTGCTTTAGCTTTTTGCATTCCAGAATGTGAATGCCACCAGTGTGTACCAATATTTTGTGCTCTCCATTGATATCTAAATGTTGAACCACTTTGAATTGGACACTGTGTTACAAAAGGTACACCGTCATAATGCTGGTAATTCATTTGATAAATACCATGCCAATGTATTGTCATTTCATTACCATCAGCTCTATTTTTAACATCAACAACAACTAAATCACCAAGACATACTTGTATTGATGGTCCTGGATACATTCTATTGGCTGTTAATAAACCAGAAACATCAACACCATCACCTAATATACACTGACAATCACTTGCTAATGATGAATTTGTTTTTGGCAAACACAGATTACAAGCACTATAAAATAATTTATTGATCATTATTTTTTTTTGATTTAATTATAATAATAATACGTTTATTTATTTTTTATTTTTGTTTATTTACCCTCCGAGAGTGCGATAGTATTCAACTGTCCAATCATAGTAACAAATTTTTGGTTGTGCACCAGTTTTACATTCACGTGCACATTCTTTTGGTCCTGCTACTTTACCCCAGCCATTAATTATTTGACCAATTTTTAAATCACCAGGTATTTTGTCATTTTTTACGTCAGATTTTTCTAATTTTGACTCATCATCTTCGTGATAATACATTGTTTTCCATTTACCAGAATTTTTATTATATACATTAAACGATTTCATTGCTGAAATTTATACTTTAAAATTAATTTTAATATTATTTATTAAATTAGTTAATATATTTTTGAATTATAAATACCATTATTATTTAAATTATCAGTTTTTGTTGTATCATAATTTACATGAATGTTTGATTGATGTATACTTTTTGCTGATATATTTTCAGCAAATGATTTTAATAACAAACAGAATAATATTGAAAAAAATATTAAATATTTAATAATCATGATTAAAATAACTCAAGTATCAATTGAAGTCGTAGTTAACTAATTATTAAAAAACATCAGATGACATTGTGCTTTTATATGCAACGAATAATATCAGTTTGTAGATCTCAAGATGACAAAGATTAATTAATCTCTCATCAGCTATGTTTTTTATTAATCTATAATAATTAAGTGGATGCATGATGTGTTATTTTATTTTTGTTTTATCTTATATGTCATATCAAAGAAATATTAAGTATTTTTTAACAAGCACGTACATTTTTTTATTTTTCTGAAAAGGAAAAATGTTGTGAAACAAAGTTAATGATAATTATTTTTATGAAATATAATATTAATTCATAAACAACCATTGATGAATAAGTCAATATAATTACAAGATAAACAAATAATTTTTTAATAACAAATAAATATATATATATTAAAATATACACATACATATATAATATGAATAATCTGAATAACAATGACATGTAATGAAAGTATATTTTAATGAAAATGAAATATTAAAATTATTCTTAACATATTGGTATAATTTAGAGTACAAAATATAAATAATAATAATTAATAATAAAAAAATAATTGGTTATATTCTCTGTATTAATTAATGGATATTTTTTTAAAAATAAACTATAGTTAATGAATTCGAGCTTTGAAGTTTCCACAAGTTGGAAAACCTGATGGTGTTGGTGGAACATCATCCTCTGTGCCAACATGAATAACAAGAGACATACCAGTCATCAAACTAAAAAACAACAACAACAAATAAGAATGTACATTGAATAAAAAGTTGGTAAAAAAAAAAAAAATAATAAAACAATTTATTATCTTGACTTACTGTGGCAAAATATGACAATGATAAAACCAATATCCTGTAAAAAAATTAATATTTAAAATAAATAAATAAATTGATTGCGATAAATAATAATTAAAAAATATTAACCTGGATTATCAGCAATAAATCTAACAATTGTATATCCATTTGGTGTAACTGCCAATGTGTCTTTCACTGGAGGCCGACTGTACGATTTTAGCTTATAATTTTGTCGATCAAGTTTCAATGCTCTGTTTATATTTTTTGGTGTTATTTTAACTTTATCTTGTGAGCCTTGAGCCATAACATGAAAACCATATCCATGTAAATGAAAAGGATGTGATAAATTCGCTGTTCGATCTGTTAAATTTGAAAAAGATTTTTTTAGTTATTTGTTCACATATAGTCAAATTTTTGATAAAGTTTTATGCTGTATCAAACAAAAATAAAAAAAAATTATTGCAATGTATTTATATCAAGGTTTATTTACCTTCATCATAAATGACAAATTCAACTGATGAGTTTAATGGTATTTCAAGAACGTGTGTACATTCACAAACTGGTTTATTTTCACAATGCTTTGGCTTATTTATTCCATCACAAATTTGTGATTGAGGAATATTATTACGTTGTGTTAACAAGGGTGATGTTCCAAGACGATTTGTTATTCCATTAACTGATGGAACGACTCCATTTGGTGCTCCATCTGGGACTATTAACATATGATAATTATAAATTTTATGTTTATGAATGATAATAAAAAATTTTAAATATATAATAAATGTTACTTACCCATAAAAGGCTCATAGGTACCAGCTCTAAAAATTTCACTTTTGTTGTAAGCATAAAATGTAAATGGTAAGAAAAATTGTAAATCTGTTTTTTCAGCAAGAATTCGAGGATTGACTGGATCAGCTGATTCTAAATTTTTAACACAAATTTCTTTGGGATTATGTCCATCACAAACTTCATCGATATTGTTGAATATCTAAATAAAAAAAAACATAAAAAAATTATTATTTTAAAAAATTAAATGTATTCTATAATTTCTTTGAAGCTTAAAAATAATAATTACAATTCCAGTAGGAATCGGGTTATTATAAGTTGGTCGTGCAAGTTTTGGCTCTGACAATTGTGAACCCCGGTAACGAAGTACTCCAAGTTGTGTTACTTCTTGATCAAAACAAAAACCAATAAGTCGAACTTGAATCCAGTATGTTCCAGGCTTTTGATTAGCATTGATTATAAAATCATAACGTTCAGCTATAGATACGGAAAAAAAAAAAAAAAAATGAGTTATTCATGCAACTAAAATGATTGGCTTGTATTATTTAAATTAATTTATAACACTTGTTATTTACCTGCAAAAGAAGTAATAGTATTGACAACCATAGGTTTAACATTTTCTCCATCAGTTGCAATGATTGTCAAATTATGATTTTGAATTGAAAATTGTAGAGGACAATCCCAGCTAATAGTATTAATCATACGAAACCGATATCTAACTCCTGGTTCAACATTGATAGTAGCAAGTGGTGTATTTGTAAATTCACCAGTAGCTGGATCCTAAATATGAAAAAAAAAAATAATAATACAACTTAATTATCGTTCAAAGAAACAGAAAATATATAAACAATCCATAAAAAAAACATACAAGCCATTTTCCTTGTCCATTAATAAGAATACTGTCTGGTCTTTGACCAACATGTTTACCCCCAGCTGTACCTGGAAAATGCTCATCAGGAAGGTCATGAAACCAATCATTTAAAACAATAAGATTATCAAAATTATCACAATCATATAAATCACAATTATAATCGTTTTCTTGTGGCTCTCGTATAACAATAGCACCTTCAAGCATTTTAGCTTGTTGAAGACCAGTATGTGAATGCCACCAGTGTGT
>WSYQ01000847.1:0-23719 GCA_011426435.1 Lysiphlebus fabarum
ATAATAAAATAGTTTCTCTTTTAAATAAATATTACACCCTGAATATAATTATTTGACAAGCAGTTTAACATTTGTATAAAGCTCTCAAATAGTAAAAAAAAATATATATAATTCTCAACAAATAAAATAATATATATTGTAATAAAAAACGAGTGAATTGTTGCAGTATGGGAATGGCTAATTTGTATTGGAAAAATTTAAACTGACGAGTTTGTGGGGTCATATGGTTTTTTGAGAAAATTAGCCAAAACAATAAAGACACACTGACAGATGCAAATTTTCAAGTCTACTTCATTGTCAATTTTTTTTAATACGTAGATCAAAATTTTTTGAAGGGCACGCGACGTTCTCTCATATACCAATGACCCTTTTTTTTTTTTTTTTTTTTATAATATTATTATTATATTTATTTTATTTTATTTTTTTCATTGTATCTTCTTGATGTGACATGATCGTATTATGTATTCAGTACACGTGGGGAGTGTCTACATTTAAATTAAAATAATAATAATAATAAATTTATTTATGTTAATAATAAATAATGAAAATTTTTTATTTTAATAATAATAATTAAATAGTTATTATCTTGTTTATGTTGAACGAATAGATAAATAAATTGCATCAACAAAATGACCTCGATATTGCCAAAAAAGGAAAGGTATCTTATGCATTTTTATTTATGTTAGTTTCCCACTTTTTTTATTTTAATAATAATTTAACATAAATTATTTTATTAATGATGTTTAATTAAAAATAGAAAATTAAATTTTTACTTTTTATTTAAAAAAATATAAAATATAGAAAAATAAAATGATTAGAAACAAAAGGAAAAGAAAAAGAAAAAAAAAAAATTGGATAAAAAAAAAAAATGTGATGAGTCTGTGGTTTAAAAGCAGAAAAAAACCGCAAACCACTAGACTGAAATATTCATGCGGGACTTTCGTGGTCCCGTAACTTTTTAAGTCATTCACGTCGTGACTGATTTTTTTTTCTTTGTTTTTTAAAAAAAAATTATTATTTTATTTTATATGGTACTTACATTTCATATTTACTCTGAAGTAGTTCCGAGATTGGCCTCAGTAAAGAATTACAAATATCCAAGTTCCACATTGTTCTGAAAAAAAATAAAAATAAAATTATAATTCATTATATTTTTTTAAAATTTAAAATTCTTGATAATTATTTAAATAATGAAAATAAAAAAATAAAAAAAAAACTTACGGTTTGAGATTAAGTACTCCAAGTAAATCAACAATAACTGCTAAATCATTCATAGCAACAGCTGATTCAATTGCTGATTTCATATCTTTACTGTGCCATAATGAATAAATAATTTGTAATGATCTTTGTCTATTTGTTAATACAGCCATCATTGAATCATGTCCTCTCATCATACTATTAATAACTTCAGCTTCAGACATTTCTGGAAGTCCTTGACTACAACCAATTCTATTTGTACCACAATAACTATTTGTTAAAAAATCATCAACATCAAGACCAATTGGTTTATCTGGTGATATTGGTACAAAATTATCATTATTATTTTTTTCATTTAAATCAACATTTACAGTTTTTAATTGTGATACTCTAATATCAACTTTAGTATTTGTTGTTGTATTATTTTTTTTTCTATTAAATTGTGTATTTCTTGCTGATAATGTACCAGAATTAATAATATTTTTACGTGTTTGTCCAGTTGTTGGTCTATTTAATGCTGGATCAGATGGACTATGACGTATACTTGAATTAATTTGTACTGGATAATCACTATCATAATTTGATTCATTATCACGACAACTTATTTGACGTTTTAAATATTGTTTTTGTAAATCTGGACTTGGTGCACGATTATTTTTAATTTTTCCATCACCCATAACTGGTGTTACTGCTGCCATTGGTGCAACTCTTGATGTTAATGTTGAATTTGAACGTTGTGGACCCATTGGATAATTTATTGTTGAATTATTTGTTATTATTTTTTTACCAATCATTGGTGTTATTGTTTGTTTTAATGGTGGTATTTGAGCATAATTTTTACCATTTTTTGATATACCATTTGCTGCTAAATTTGCTTTTATTTGACTTGTTGAACTTATTATATTTTTTTGTATTGGTTTTATTGGATGTACACGTACTGGTGCTGTTTTTGTTATTGAAAATGATGGTAATTGATTTGTAACTGGTGGTGATAATTGTCCTTCATTATCAGTACTTCCAGTTGTACTTAAATTTGACATTGACGTTGAAAGATTTTGTATTATTTGTGGTTGTGTTGGATCTACAAAAAAACAAATAAAAAATATCATTAAATAAATCATTATGATAATTTATTTTTTACAATTATACATATTATATTTATATAATTTTTTTTAATTTACTTTCAATTTAATAAATAAATATTAACATACCTATTTCTTGAGGCTCAATAAAAGCCTCTAGTTCCGGTGGTGGTGGTGTGCGAGACACTGAAACACCGTGCAAATCATGCCCATTCAACGAATAAAACAACAAACAAACAAACAGTAATAATAATTATTTAATTGATAAATAATTTGATTTAATTTAAAGTAATTTAATTAATAAAACAATGTTTTTTTTTTTATATTTTATATCTTTATAAATGACAAAGACTATTATAATTATGGTTCAATGCATTTAATAATTTTCAAGCTTCAATAAAATTTTTTATTATCTAATATTAAATCATATCATGGAACATTTAACTCAATAATAAAATTGTCAAGTGAATATTTAAAAAAAAAAAAAAAACAAAAAAAACAACAAATCATGAAAATTATTAAAACTGTTTTAATTTTTTTTTTCTTTTTTACAATTAAATTATTAATTAAAAATAATAATGCTAATATTAATTATGCAAGCGACATTTTGTCTATATTATTTTAGCAATTAGTATAAATATTTTTAAATTAATTATTAGCTTGTTAGCAAAACTGCACACAAAATAGTATTTTTTTTTTTCTCTTTTTTATACAAAAATAAAATTAAAAAAAATGTATTATAAATTGTTAATTAAATAATAAATACTCACATGAACGATGAGGATTAAATATGTCATGATAATTTGTAACAATTGGTACATCTGAAGGTGTAACTTCATCTTCAGGATCAGTACTAGATTTATCACCTTCGTCAATTGTTTTGACATTCATTCTAAACAAAACAAAAATAAATATAATTTATTAAATTAATCAAGTTATACTTAATATTGTAAAGAAAAATAATGAAATTACTTGTGTTTTTTTGGTGTTTCTTTTGAAAAACTTTTACGAGTTGGATTACCATGTGAAAATGACATTGTTGATTGTGTAACATTACTATTATCATTACCAAATGGTATAATTTTTTTTAAATCACAAACATAAAGTGATACAACTGAACCATTTGAACTTGCACCAATAAGTTGTTCTTGTGCAATAGCAATATCACGTATTTTACCCCAACCAATTGGTACTGTATCAAGTGTCCTTGCTGGTTCCCAACAATATACTTTTAATACATCTTGACAACCAGCAAATAAACATTCACCACGTCCACTAAAATTTAAACAACGTATTGGTGTTGTATTTTGTTCAGTTGATGATACTAATTTAAATGATTCAAGATCCCAAAAATTAACTGTTTTATCAGAACTTCCACTTGCTAATAAAAATTCTTGTGGATGAAATTCAACAGTTGTTGCTGAACGTTTATGTTGTATAAATTCTTTTAATTGTCTTCCAACACGTAAATCCCATAACTATTTTTTAATATAAAATAAAAAATATTAAAATATATATTTTAAAAAAAATTGTTTTATGATAATACAAACCTTGACTGTTCCTTCTTCACCAGCACTTGCAATCCATTGTCCATCTGGACTAAATTTTAAACTATTAACAGCTTCATCATGTCCTTTATATGTAAATACACAACCTTTTCTTCTAATATCCCAAATTTTAATACCAGTATCAAGACTACCAGATGTTAAAAATTCACCATAAGGATGAAAATCCATACATTTAATAGCAGCTTTATGACCAGTTAATGTTCTAGCTAATTTTGCATGTTCTAAATCCCATATTTTTAATGCACCTGTTTGTGAACCAGCACAAACAAGATCTTCACTTTGATCAAATCTAACACATTCAATTGGTGTTGTATGACCACTTAAACTCATTATACAATTTTGTTTTCCAACAGCCCATAAATTTACTTTTTTATCATCACCACCAGTTACCAAAACACGTCCTGATTTATGACCCAATGCAAGACAATTTACATTTGATGAATGTGCTATAAATTCCTCTGTAATAATTAATTGTTTTTTTTTTTTTTCATTTAAATATATTTCTGTTAAACTATTATTTTAAAATCAAATAAAATCAATAACAAAATACTTACGAAGTTTCCAGGATCTTTTTGATGATGATGCCATTATTAAATTATTATAATAAATAACAATTTTATGACAACAATTTATGATTAATCTTCTTGACCAGAAAAAAAAAAAAAAACAAAAAAAAACTAGGGAAGCCCTGGAGTGCCACCTATGTGTGTGATTGCTTTACACACAAACCTTCAATATTTCGTGTGTTGTGCACGCGCACACCACAAAATTGATAATTTTCCAATTTTGTTTGCAAATTTTACACAAATGTAATAAACGCGCTACGCACTACGCAGTACGCAGCGTCCATTTTTATTTTATATTTTTATATTACATGCCATATCCTATCATGAACTCAAATAATTTTATGTATATTAATTAATAAATCAATAGTTAACAACATTTATATATTTATTTTGTTATATTTTATTTATTTTATATATTTATTTTTTATTTATAACTCTTGGAGAAATATTTTTGAATAATTTTGTTTCGTAAACAAGTTTTATTTTCAACATCATTAGTGTCACTATCTGTAACAATATTATATTAAACGTTAATGACATTGCGATATACAAATTAATTTGAGATTTCGTTATTAAATTATTTAAAAAATTATCAGTATCACTACTAGAAGATGTTGATGATAATGAATCTGCCATCTTGATAATTATTGATGATATAATTTATTATCTGATATAAGAGGTATTACGACCTCAATATGTCCAAGTAATCATAACTTGATTACAATTTTGTGGTGATGTCTGTAATCATAACAAAAAACTATTAGTTAATTTATTTATATACATTAAATATAATAAAATATATTTAATTGAAAATAAATTATTGTAAATATTATTTTTCAATAACAAATATATCCTTACTTGTTGTTTTTTAACCTTGAAATACAACAAAATATTTTAATTCATGTTGCTTCAATATGGCTCAAAATGTCCAAGTACTCGTAATTCTTTTAATATAATTGCTGTCATAATAAAATATAAAATAAATTAATTGTTTTAAATCAATTATTATTTAAAAAAATAAATAGTCACCTTGTTGTTCAGTATTATTATCCAAGAATAACAAGATATTTTATTTTGTATTTGCTCTCAATGACACTTCAAAGAGCTCCAGGTAGCTGATGTCTGACATAAATTGAAAAAATAAAATTTATTTTTAATGACTAGAAGGAAGTAAATAATAATAAAATTATTGTTTTTAATTAAAAATATGAATATAAATTATTGTATAATAAAATTATCTACTAACCTCCAAAAACGACAATGAATTTTATTTGTATTTGTTTAAATTCAATCAACTTGAATTTTATATATCTGTTGATTGTTTTTTTTTTTTACACACTTGTTTAATAAATTAGTTATTATAATTTATTAATTAATACCAATACATAAAATTATTTAGGACATAATAGGACATGGCAGCCTGGCAGGACATGACAATATGACATGTAAATAAAAACAAATAAAAATAAAAATGGACGCTGTGACGTACATTTATAACATTTGTGTAAAATTTGCAAACAAAATTGGAAGATTATCAATTTTGTGGTGTGCGCGTGCACAACACACGAAATATTGAAAGTTTTGTTTGTAAAGCAATCACACACATAGGTGGCACTCCAGGGCTTCCCTAAAAAACAGTTATAATTTTTTTTTTGTTGAATTTAATTGTAACATTGTTAAATATTTATATTAATAAATAATAATTAATAATTTATTATTCATTTTTTTTTTTTTTTTGTCAATTTAAATAATCTTTAAAATTTATAAATCAAATAAATTCACTTTTGGTTATAGTTATTTTTTTTCAATACCTGTTTGTACTGTTTGTACAATAAATAAAAATTTTTACACGTTTTTTTTTTTTTTTTTTTTTATGATAATGTCTTGGTGTCTGCGTGCTTTTTTTTGAAAAACATTTTATTTAATTTTTATCTTTTTTATTATTTTTTTTTCTTTTTGATATAAATGTGACGTTGAGGTAAAAATCGAAGTACATTTATGTGTTGTAAATATGATTGAAGTGTATGTGTGTTTTGAGAGAAAATTTAAGAGAGACAAAAAAAGAGAGAGAAAGAAAATTTTTAGTAATTGAAATTGCCAGAAGATGGCAATTATTTACGCGGTAAAATTTAAATTTAAATTGTTGTTAAAACAATAATGTTTATTAATTATTTATAATCATGTAAATAAAATATATAAAACAATAGAATATATATTAATAAATAATTTACAATAATATTTTTATCATTTAATTTATTTTAAATCATTTAAATTAATTAAATTAATTAATATATTTTTATATTGAAACAAGATGGCGTCTTTCTCTGAGAGAATGAGAGAAAAAAAAAATAAATAAAGCATATGTTTATTATTAAAAAAAATTAAATAATTTATACAATAAAACAACAACAATTTATATATATATATGTGTGTGACGTAAAATAAGTTGGCTTACCGAATAAAGGCAGAGATTGTTGTAACAT
The DNA here is from genome assembly GCA_011426435.1 of Lysiphlebus fabarum. Classification (NCBI taxonomy): domain Eukaryota; kingdom Metazoa; phylum Arthropoda; class Insecta; order Hymenoptera; family Braconidae; genus Lysiphlebus; species Lysiphlebus fabarum. The sequence continues at coordinate 6,897 of WSYQ01000847.1, forward strand.
AAATTCCAGGTGAGAGAAAACTGGTCCTAATTGCTGATCATCCAAAAAAGGTTGACAAACAACATATCAACATAAAATATTTATTTTTCATGTTAGGGTCAAGTTTAAATATATAAAATCACTATTTAATTTTTTCCTTATTTAACATAAATAAAATGTTGTTTATTTTTTTCATATAAAAACAAACTGATTAAACTTGTATCAAAAAAAAGTTGATCAATTAATTAATCACCTGATGAAACAAGTTATCTGATCATTCAAGAATCAACACACACCTCATTGACAGTGTAGGAGGAGAAAGATGAATTTATTTCGTAATTTATCATATTCAAAATGCTTTTTAACCAGGGGAATTGTTCATTATGTTCAGGGACAATCACCAGAATCTCGTATTCGAGAATATTTTTATTATATTGATCACAATGGAATGGTAGAATGAAAACAAAAAAAAAAAAAACAATTGATGTTATTATTTTTAAAATAATAATTAAAATATCAATGACTTTTTTTTTTTTTTATATTTTTTTATAGCTATTTCTTGATGATGCGAGAATGAAAAATTTTACATCTTGTTTTAAAGGTATATCAATGAAAACTAAAAAAAAATATATTTTTTATTTATTATTTTGTTGATTTTATTTTTTTATATTTTTATAGAAAAAAAATTTCTTACTTTTTTTTTTAAAAGATTGAAGATAAATGATAGTAATAGATATACCAAAGATTTTCCATATTTATCACTTTGTGGAAAAGAAAGAAATTTTATACGTTGTGATGATTTACCAATTGTTTTTACACATGTTATTAAAGATTTAAATAATGATAATGAATTATTTAGTTATGCATATGCTGATGATTCACTTGTGGTAATTAAAATTTATAATAATTGATATGTTATTTTATAAAACAAAAAAAAGAATATATTTATAATTTAAATTTTAATCAACAGGTACCATTTCAACCTGATAAAATATGTATGAATATTAAAACTGGAAGAGTTTATCATCCAGCATCAGAAAAAATTGGTGGTATTGGTTTAGTTAAATCAAAATTTGCTATTGAAATAAGTTCATATTTTGAATTTGAAAATGGTGATGATAAACATCCAACTCATTTAACATGGAGAAATAAACGTTATGTACTTGACAATGAATGGTATCATGATAAACTTAAATTAACTAAAACAATTGAAGATTAAATTAAACTAAAAATTTAATAAAAATAAAAATAAAAGTAAATAATTTTAATGAAAGTTAATCAAGTTTACAATATATTTTTTTAAATGTAATTAATTATAGATAAAAAAATCAAAAAGAAATTGATAAAATTTTTTAAGTTAAATATTACTCATATCAAATATTCTTGCAGTTTTATCATCAGATGTTGTTAAAACTGTTTTTCCATCTCTGAAAATAATAAAATATAAATTTAATAATAGTAAATTATAAAGAAAAAAAAGTAAATAATTATTGTTTGTTCTTACTTTGATACATTGAGATCTAAAATATCTTCATAATGTCCCCAAAATGATTTGATACATTGTCCATTTCTAGCATCATATAATCTTAAACCACCATCTAATCCAGCAGAAAATAAAAATGGAGTATTTGCTTTCCATGCAAGTTTACTAATTCCACTTTCTTGTTTTATTTCATTTCTAATAATTTGTTTGACAGTATCCCAAATAAATATTTCACCACTAAGTGTACCAGTTGCAACCATATGCATTTCTAAATCATTACAAAATGATACAGCTTCAACCCAATTATGTTTAGTTTCTTCATCAATTGTTTCATTATTATCAGTATTATTATGTCCTTCTAAATGTTGTATTGTACCAATAACTTTACCAGTTTGTGTTGTACTTAATATTGTTTTACCATCAACTGCTGATGATATTATAACTTGTCCATCAGGTTGACAATCCAATGCAGTTATTGATTCATTGTGACCCATAAATGTTGGTATTGTTGCATGAACTGTACCTTCTTTTAAATCCCATATACGAATTGTTCCATCACCATAACCAGCAACTAATTTTTTACCATCAGAAGCAAGTGCAGCATTTTCAGATCTTTGTCCAAAACTTTGAAATATTTTACATTCACCAGTTGGTATTTTCCACATATATATTTCACCTTCAACACATCCAGCAAATAAAACATTTGCTTGTTTATGCCATTTCATCCATGTTGCATCACCAGTATTAAAATCCCAAATACGTTCTTTATTTGACATTTTCCAAACTTGTATTATTCCACTCATATCACCAGTTGCAATATATGAATCATCATGATTAAAATCAGCAAAAATAACACTGTCTTGATGACCAGTACATTCATGAATAACTTCACCTGTTGCTGTATTCCATATATATGCTTTATCATCTTCACCACCAGTTGCTGCTAATTTACCATCTTTACTCAATGATCCACAAAATACAGAACCTGAAAATTCATTTGTTATAAGTATCCTATATCATTGTTTGAAAATTAAAAAAAACAAAAAAAATACAATCAATTATAATTCGAATAATAATAATAATAGTAATGAAGATAATTGTTTATAATAAAAAAAAATTTCAAGAACCTGTATGTTTTATAAAAACAGTAGCAGCATGATCTTCTTCATCTTCTTCCATTCCTTCATCGTCAGCTTCATCATCATCATCAGCTTCTTCAGCTTCTAATTGTTCAATAACTTCATCAACATCACCAATATATACCATATCATCTTCATCTACATCTGCATCATCATCAATCTCTGGTGATGCTGGTGGAGTATCTTCTAGATGCATCTATCGTAAAATTAATCAATTAATAAATACCTATCAATATAAATATATTAAAATTTATAATTAATTGTAAAAACTTACTTTGAAAATTGATTATTAAAATTGTTAGTATTGTTGCAAGAGTTTTCTTATTTATTACGCATAAAAACACGTGTGTGCTTTATTTATAATTTATAAATAAAATTTTTTTTTTTTTTTTTAGTAATTCTAAAAATGGCTGGTGTAAATGTGGCTTTATAAAATAGTACAGAGAAGTAAAATACTATCAGAAAAATAATTATAATAATACTTACGTAAGTTACATAGTAATTTACACAGGAGTAAATTATTACTTAAATTCCTAAAATTAATCAGTTTTATGAATGTTATTTAAGTATGTTAATAATTTATAAATTCGAGGCCGTTTGGATCAACTACCTTTTTGATCATTATACTTGCCTAATACAAATTATAAAAATTTTCGATAAAAAATCGAATACTTCTTCAGTTATTATATTTGCCGAATAAAAATTCATAATTATTGAAATATACGGGTTTGAGATCTACGGGTCTGAAATCTACGGGTTTGGAAAATACGGGTTTGAAATATACGGGTTTGAAATATACGGGTTTGAAATATACGGGTTTGAAATATACGGGTTTGAAATATACGGGTTTGAAATATACGGGTTTGAAATATACGGGTTTGAAATATACGGGTTTGAAATATACGGGTTTGAAATATACGGGTTTGAAATATACGGGTTTGAAATATACGGGTTTGAAATATACGGGTTTGAAATATACGGGTTTGAAATATACGGGTTTGAAATATACGGGTTTGAAATATACGGGTCTGAAATATACGGGTTTGAAATATACGGGTTTGAAATATACGGGTTTGAAATATACGGGTTTGAAATATACGGGTTTGAAATATACGGGTCTGAAATATACGGGTTTGAAATATACGGGTTTGAAATATACGGGTTTGAAATATACGGGTTTGAAATATACGGGTTTGAAATATACGGGTTTGAAATATACGGGTTTGAAATATACGGGTTTGAAATATACGGGTTTGAAATATACGGGTTTGAAATATACGGGTTTGAAATATACGGGTCTGAAATATACGGGTTTGAAATATACGGGTCTGAAATATACGGGTTTGAAATATACGGGTTTGAAATATACGGGTCTGAAATATACGGGTTTGAAATATACGGGTATGTGATTTAATTGATATATGAATATTGTCAAATATGATTTAAAAATAAAAAATGATAAATAATTATTAGATTTAAATTGAATATGTGTATTCGATATTTATTTAAAATATCAATTTTGAAATTTTTTTTATTTATAGTATTATATTTGTTTAATTGAAAATAAGTTTTAGACATAAAAATATACGGTTTTAAGATCTACGGGTTTGAAATATACGGGTCTGAAATATACGGGTTTGAAATATACGGGTTTGAAATATACGGGTTTGAAATATACGGGTCTGAAATATACGGGTTTGAAATATACGGGTTTGAAATATACGGGTTTGAAATATACGGGTTTGAAATATACGGGTTTGAAATATACGGGTTTGAAATATACGGGTTTGAAATATACGGGTTTGAAATATACGGGTTTGAAATATACGGGTTTGAAATATACGGGTTGAAATATACGGGTTTGAAATATACGGGTTGAAATATACGGGTTTGAAATATACGGGTTTGAAATATACGGGTTTGAAATATACGGGTTTGAAATATACGGGTCTGAAATATACGGGTTTGAAATATACGGGTTTGAAATCTACGGGTCTGAAATCTACGGGTTTGAAATATACGGGTATGTGATTTAATTGATATATGAATATTGTCAAATATGATTTAAAAATAAAAAATGATAAATAATTATTAGATTTAAATTGAATATGTGTATTCGATATTTATTTAAAATATCAATTTTGAAATTTTTTTTATTTATAGTATTATATTTGTTTAATTGAAAATAAGTTTTAGACATAAAAATATACGGTTTTAAGATCTACGGGTTTGAAATATACGGGTCTGAAATATACGGGTTTGAAATATACGGGTTTGAAATATACGGGTTTGAAATATACGGGTCTGAAATATACGGGTTTGAAATATACGGGTTTGAAATATACGGGTTTGAAATATACGGGTTTGAAATATACGGGTCTGAAATATACGGGTTTGAAATATACGGGTCTGAAATATACGGGTTTGAAATATACGGGTCTGAAATATACGGGTTTGAAATATACGGGTTTGAAATCTACGGGTCTGAAATCTACGGGTTTGAAATATACGGGTATGTGATTTAATTGATATATGAATATTGTCAAATATGATTTAAAAATAAAAAATGATAAATAATTATTAGATTTAAATTGAATATGTGTATTCGATATTTATTTAAAATATCAATTTTGAAATTTTTTTTATTTATAGTATTATATTTGTTTAATTGAAAATAAGTTTTAGACATAAAAATATACGGTTTTAAGATCTACGGGTTTGAAATATACGGGTCTGAAATATACGGGTTTGAAATATACGGGTTTGAAATATACGGGTTTGAAATATACGGGTCTGAAATATACGGGTTTGAAATATACGGGTTGAAATATACGGGTTTGAAATATACGGGTTTGAAATATACGGGTTTGAAATATACGGGTTTGAAATATACGGGTCTGAAATATACGGGTTTGAAATATACGGGTTTGAAATATACGGGTTTGAAATATACGGGTTTGAAATATACGGGTTTGAAATATACGGGTTTGAAATATACGGGTTTGAAATATACGGGTTTGAAATATACGGGTTTGAAATATACGGGTTTGAAATATACGGGTTTGAAATATACGGGTTTGAAATATACGGGTTTGAAATATACGGGTTTGAAATATACGGGTTTGAAATATACGGGTTTGAAATATACGGGTCTGAAATATACGGGTTTGAAATATACGGGTTTGAAATCTACGGGTCTGAAATCTACGGGTTTGAAATATACGGGTATGTGATTTAATTGATATATGAATATTGTCAAATATGATTTAAAAATAAAAAATGATAAATAATTATTAGATTTAAATTGAATATGTGTATTCGATATTTATTTAAAATATCAATTTTGAAATTTTTTTTATTTATAGTATTATATTTGTTTAATTGAAAATAAGTTTTAGACATAAAAATATACGGTTTTAAGATCTACGGGTTAGAAATATACGGGTCTGAAATCTACGGGTTTCAAATATACGGGTCTGAAATATACGGGTTTGAAATATACGGGTCTGAAATATACGGGTCTGAAATATACGGGTTTGAAATATACGGGTCTGAAATATACGGGTTTGAAATATACGGGTTTGAAATATACGGGTCTGAAATATACGGGTTGAAATATACGGGTTTGAAATATACGGGTTTGAAATATACGGGTTTGAAATATACGGGTTTGAAATATACGGGTTTGAAATATACGGGTTTGAAATATACGGGTCTGAAATATACGGGTTTGAAATATACGGGTTTGAAATATACGGGTTTGAAATATACGGGTTTGAAATATACGGGTTTGAAATATACGGGTTTGAAATATACGGGTCTGAAATATACGGGTTTGAAATATACGGGTTTGAAATATACGGGTTTGAAATATACGGGTTTGAAATATACGGGTTTGAAATATACGGGTTTGAAATATACGGGTTTGAAATATACGGGTTTGAAATATACGGGTTTGAAATATACGGGTTTGAAATATACGGGTTTGAAATATACGGGTTTGAAATATACGGGTTTGAAATATACGGGTCTGAAATATACGGGTTTGAAATATACGGGTTTGAAATATACGGGTTTGAAATATACGGGTTTGAAATATACGGGTTTGAAATATACGGGTTTGAAATATACGGGTTTGAAATATACGGGTTTGAAATATACGGGTCTGAAATATACGGGTTTGAAATATACGGGTTTGAAATCTACGGGTCTGAAATCTACGGGTTTGAAATATACGGGTATGTGATTTAATTGATATATGAATATTGTCAAATATGATTTAAAAATAAAAAATGATAAATAATTATTAGATTTAAATTGAATATGTGTATTCGATATTTATTTAAAATATCAATTTTGAAATTTTTTTTATTTATAGTATTATATTTGTTTAATTGAAAATAAGTTTTAGACATAAAAATATACGGTTTTAAGATCTACGGGTTTGAAATATACGGGTCTGAAATATACGGGTTTGAAATATACGGGTTTGAAATATACGGGTTTGAAATATACGGGTCTGAAATATACGGGTTTGAAATATACGGGTTTGAAATATACGGGTCTGAAATATACGGGTTTGAAATATACGGGTCTGAAATATACGGGTTTGAAATATACGGGTTTGAAATATACGGGTTTGAAATATACGGGTTTGAAATATACGGGTTTGAAATATACGGGTTTGAAATATACGGGTTTGAAATATACGGGTTTGAAATATACGGGTTTGAAATATACGGGTTTGAAATATACGGGTTTGAAATATACGGGTTTGAAATATACGGGTTTGAAATATACGGGTTTGAAATATACGGGTTTGAAATATACGGGTTTGAAATATACGGGTTTGAAATATACGGGTTTGAAATATACGGGTTTGAAATATACGGGTTTGAAATATACGGGTTTGAAATATACGGGTTTGAAATATACGGGTTTGAAATATACGGGTTTGAAATATACGGGTCTGAAATATACGGGTCTGAAATCTACGGGTTTGAAATATACGGGTATGTGATTTAATTGATATATGAATATTGTCAAATATGATTTAAAAATAAAAAATGATAAATAATTATTAGATTTAAATTGAATATGTGTATTCGATATTTATTTAAAATATCAATTTTGAAATTTTTTTTATTTATAGTATTATATTTGTTTAATTGAAAATAAGTTTTAGACATAAAAATATACGGTTTTAAGATCTACGGGTTTGAAATATACGGGTCTGAAATATACGGGTTTGAAATATACGGGTTTGAAATATACGGGTTTGAAATATACGGGTCTGAAATATACGGGTTTGAAATATACGGGTCTGAAATCTACGGGTTTGAAATATACGGGTTTGAAATATACGGGTCTGAAATCTACGGGTTTGAAATATACGGGTTTGAAATATACGGGTTTGAAATATACGGGTTTGAAATATACGGGTTTGAAATATACGGGTTTGAAATATACGGGTTGAAATATACGGGTTTGAAATATACGGGTTTGAAATATACGGGTTTGAAATATACGGGTCTGAAATATACGGGTTTGAAATATACGGGTTTGAAATCTACGGGTCTGAAATCTACGGGTTTGAAATATACGGGTATGTGATTTAATTGATATATGAATATTGTCAAATATGATTTAAAAATAAAAAATGATAAATAATTATTAGATTTAAATTGAATATGTGTATTCGATATTTATTTAAAATATCAATTTTGAAATTTTTTTTATTTATAGTATTATATTTGTTTAATTGAAAATAAGTTTTAGACATAAAAATATACGGTTTTAAGATCTACGGGTTAGAAATATACGGGTCTGAAATCTACGGGTTTCAAATATACGGGTCTGAAATATACGGGTTTGAAATATACGGGTTTGAAATATACGGGTTTGAAATATACGGGTTTGAAATATACGGGTCTGAAATATACGGGTTTGAAATATACGGGTTTGAAATCTACGGGTCTGAAATCTACGGGTTTGAAATATACGGGTATGTGATTTAATTGATATATGAATATTGTCAAATATGATTTAAAAATAAAAAATGATAAATAATTATTAGATTTAAATTGAATATGTGTATTCGATATTTATTTAAAATATCAATTTTGAAATTTTTTTTATTTATAGTATTATATTTGTTTAATTGAAAATAAGTTTTAGACATAAAAATATACGGTTTTAAGATCTACGGGTTAGAAATATACGGGTCTGAAATCTACGGGTTTCAAATATACGGGTCTGAAATATACGGGTTTGAAATATACGGGTCTGAAATATACGGGTTTGAAATATACGGGTTTGAAATATACGGGTCTGAAATATACGGGTTTGAAATATACGGGTTTGAAATATACGGGTTTGAAATATACGGGTTTGAAATATACGGGTTTGAAATATACGGGTTTGAAATATACGGGTTTGAAATATACGGGTTTGAAATATACGGGTTTGAAATATACGGGTTTGAAATATACGGGTTTGAAATATACGGGTTTGAAATATACGGGTTTGAAATATACGGGTTTGAAATATACGGGTTTGAAATATACGGGTCTGAAATATACGGGTTTGAAATATACGGGTCTGAAATATACGGGTTTGAAATATACGGGTTTGAAATATACGGGTTTGAAATATACGGGTTTGAAATATACGGGTTTGAAATATACGGGTTTGAAATATACGGGTTTGAAATATACGGGTTTGAAATATACGGGTTTGAAATATACGGGTTTGAAATATACGGGTTTGAAATATACGGGTTTGAAATATACGGGTCTGAAATATACGGGTTTGAAATATACGGGTTTGAAATATACGGGTTTGAAATATACGGGTTTGAAATATACGGGTTTGAAATATACGGGTTTGAAATATACGGGTTTGAAATATACGGGTTTGAAATATACGGGTCTGAAATATACGGGTTTGAAATATACGGGTTTGAAATCTACGGGTCTGAAATCTACGGGTTTGAAATATACGGGTATGTGATTTAATTGATATATGAATATTGTCAAATATGATTTAAAAATAAAAAATGATAAATAATTATTAGATTTAAATTGAATATGTGTATTCGATATTTATTTAAAATATCAATTTTGAAATTTTTTTTATTTATAGTATTATATTTGTTTAATTGAAAATAAGTTTTAGACATAAAAATATACGGTTTTAAGATCTACGGGTTTGAAATATACGGGTCTGAAATATACGGGTTTGAAATATACGGGTTTGAAATATACGGGTTTGAAATATACGGGTCTGAAATATACGGGTTTGAAATATACGGGTTTGAAATATACGGGTTTGAAATATACGGGTTTGAAATATACGGGTTTGAAATATACGGGTTTGAAATATACGGGTTTGAAATCTACGGGTTTGAAATATACGGGTTTGAAATATACGGGTTTGAAATATACGGGTTTGAAATATACGGGTTTGAAATATACGGGTTTGAAATATACGGGTTTGAAATATACGGGTTTGAAATATACGGGTTTGAAATATACGGGTTTGAAATATACGGGTTTGAAATATACGGGTTTGAAATATACGGGTTTGAAATATACGGGTCTGAAATATACGGGTTTGAAATATACGGGTTTGAAATATACGGGTTTGAAATATACGGGTTTGAAATATACGGGTTTGAAATATACGGGTTTGAAATATACGGGTTTGAAATATACGGGTTTGAAATATACGGGTTTGAAATATACGGGTCTGAAATCTACGGGTTTGAAATATACGGGTATGTGATTTAATTGATATATGAATATTGTCAAATATGATTTAAAAATAAAAAATGATAAATAATTATTAGATTTAAATTGAATATGTGTATTCGATATTTATTTAAAATATCAATTTTGAAATTTTTTTTATTTATAGTATTATATTTGTTTAATTGAAAATAAGTTTTAGACATAAAAATATACGGTTTTAAGATCTACGGGTTTGAAATATACGGGTCTGAAATATACGGGTTTGAAATATACGGGTTTGAAATATACGGGTTTGAAATATACGGGTCTGAAATATACGGGTTTGAAATATACGGGTCTGAAATATACGGGTTTGAAATATACGGGTTTGAAATATACGGGTCTGAAATATACGGGTTTGAAATATACGGGTCTGAAATATACGGGTTTGAAATATACGGGTTTGAAATATACGGGTTTGAAATATACGGGTTTGAAATATACGGGTTTGAAATATACGGGTTTGAAATATACGGGTCTGAAATATACGGGTTTGAAATATACGGGTCTGAAATATACGGGTTTGAAATATACGGGTTTGAAATCTACGGGTCTGAAATCTACGGGTTTGAAATATACGGGTATGTGATTTAATTGATATATGAATATTGTCAAATATGATTTAAAAATAAAAAATGATAAATAATTATTAGATTTAAATTGAATATGTGTATTCGATATTTATTTAAAATATCAATTTTGAAATTTTTTTTATTTATAGTATTATATTTGTTTAATTGAAAATAAGTTTTAGACATAAAAATATACGGTTTTAAGATCTACGGGTTAGAAATATACGGGTCTGAAATCTACGGGTTTCAAATATACGGGTCTGAAATATACGGGTTTGAAATATACGGGTTTGAAATATACGGGTTTGAAATATACGGGTTTGAAATATACGGGTCTGAAATATACGGGTTTGAAATATACGGGTTTGAAATCTACGGGTCTGAAATCTACGGGTTTGAAATATACGGGTATGTGATTTAATTGATATATGAATATTGTCAAATATGATTTAAAAATAAAAAATGATAAATAATTATTAGATTTAAATTGAATATGTGTATTCGATATTTATTTAAAATATCAATTTTGAAATTTTTTTTATTTATAGTATTATATTTGTTTAATTGAAAATAAGTTTTAGACATAAAAATATACGGTTTTAAGATCTACGGGTTTGAAATATACGGGTCTGAAATATACGGGTTTGAAATATACGGGTTTGAAATATACGGGTTTGAAATATACGGGTCTGAAATATACGGGTTTGAAATATACGGGTCTGAAATATACGGGTTTGAAATCTACGGGTTTGAAATATACGGGTCTGAAATATACGGGTTTGAAATATACGGGTTTGAAATATACGGGTTTGAAATATACGGGTTTGAAATATACGGGTTTGAAATATACGGGTTTGAAATATACGGGTTTGAAATATACGGGTTTGAAATATACGGGTTTGAAATATACGGGTTTGAAATATACGGGTTTGAAATATACGGGTTTGAAATATACGGGTTTGAAATATACGGGTTTGAAATATACGGGTCTGAAATATACGGGTTTGAAATATACGGGTTTGAAATATACGGGTTTGAAATATACGGGTTTGAAATATACGGGTCTGAAATATACGGGTTTGAAATATACGGGTTTGAAATCTACGGGTCTGAAATCTACGGGTTTGAAATATACGGGTATGTGATTTAATTGATATATGAATATTGTCAAATATGATTTAAAAATAAAAAATGATAAATAATTATTAGATTTAAATTGAATATGTGTATTCGATATTTATTTAAAATATCAATTTTGAAATTTTTTTTATTTATAGTATTATATTTGTTTAATTGAAAATAAGTTTTAGACATAAAAATATACGGTTTTAAGATCTACGGGTTTGAAATATACGGGTCTGAAATATACGGGTTTGAAATATACGGGTTTGAAATATACGGGTTTGAAATATACGGGTCTGAAATATACGGGTTTGAAATATACGGGTTTGAAATATACGGGTTTGAAATATACGGGTTTGAAATATACGGGTTTGAAATATACGGGTTTGAAATATACGGGTTTGAAATATACGGGTTTGAAATATACGGGTTTGAAATATACGGGTTTGAAATATACGGGTTTGAAATATACGGGTTTGAAATATACGGGTTTGAAATATACGGGTTTGAAATATACGGGTTTGAAATATACGGGTCTGAAATATACGGGTTTGAAATATACGGGTTTGAAATCTACGGGTCTGAAATCTACGGGTTTGAAATATACGGGTATGTGATTTAATTGATATATGAATATTGTCAAATATGATTTAAAAATAAAAAATGATAAATAATTATTAGATTTAAATTGAATATGTGTATTCGATATTTATTTAAAATATCAATTTTGAAATTTTTTTTATTTATAGTATTATATTTGTTTAATTGAAAATAAGTTTTAGACATAAAAATATACGGTTTTAAGATCTACGGGTTAGAAATATACGGGTCTGAAATCTACGGGTTTCAAATATACGGGTCTGAAATATACGGGTTTGAAATATACGGGTTTGAAATATACGGGTTTGAAATATACGGGTTTGAAATATACGGGTCTGAAATATACGGGTTTGAAATATACGGGTTTGAAATATACGGGTTTGAAATATACGGGTTTGAAATATACGGGTTTGAAATATACGGGTTTGAAATATACGGGTCTGAAATATACGGGTTTGAAATATACGGGTTTGAAATATACGGGTCTGAAATATACGGGTTTGAAATATACGGGTCTGAAATATACGGGTCTGAAATCTACGGGTTTGCAATATACGGGTTTGAAATTTACGAGTTTAAAATCTAGGTTTATTAGATAGTAATAATTATCAATTAGTTACCACTATTTTTATTTCTGTTGCAATATTTTTGTATATTTATCACATAATTTTTTTGCTTATTCATATTAATTTAATTAATTATTTGACTATCATGCATTTCAATTATCCCTATTATAATTCATTGATACTTTATGTATAATTTTTTCACAGTAATTAATACAATCACGCTAATTACTTATCAATTCAGATGTAACATTGCTCTGCATTTCATTGAAAGATCATCTGAGAAAATAATATTATTTATCAATTATATGTATATTACCTAATTTTTTATTCAATTTACAATTATTAATATATAATACTTACCAAGATAAATAATCCTAAAATATGGTGATTCATATAAATATTCTGATGTATTAAAAATTCCACTTTCAAAACTAACAACTAGTCTTAAAACTTTTTTGCGATCTGTTGATATTTTTGCTGCTCTTTTTATAAATTCAGAAGTTATGCCTGAATAAATTACTGATAAAAACTCTAAATCCGGTGAATTTTCAAGAATTTGTGTCACTAAATCATCAGTAATTTTATGACTACGTGGTAAATCTAAAAGCTGTAGGTTTTTAAGCAATCTTATCGATGAGTCATCGATAAGTTCTCCAGATCGACAACGAAGAAAAAGACCTTTTAATCCATTCATATTTGTAATTATTTTTATACCAACAACGGTTATCAGTTCACAACGTGTAATTAATTTTTCTAAACTTTTTGCATTATTTGCAAGATTATATAAAAAATCATCTGTTATTTCATAATTTTTTAAATTTAATATTTTGATATTTTCAAAATATTTGTTCAAACAAATATCTGAACCAAGATAAATCTCATCATGATGATAGAATTCTAATTGAGAATTTTTAATATAATTTCTTAATAAATTGTTAATTTGGATACCAAATAATTCAAATTTTTGTAGAACATTTAATTGTGAAATTATCTGTAAACAAAATTATTTAGTTGAATGAATATATTTATCTTTTGTTATATAAATAATTTTCAACTTACATAAATGAATGAATCTGATATTTGATATTTATATCTTTGTGGATTCCAATTTGCCAAACTTAATTCATTCAAATTATCAGCAATATTTTTTAATGAATTAAAAAAAATATCAGGTATATCAGAATTAATTTGAAATATAACTTTTAATATTTTCAATTTAGACATACATGAAAATGCATTTGTAAAATTTTTTTTTTCAATGTATTTAAATCTCAATCGAAGTTTTACAATATTTGGACAAAATTTATCAATTAGAGATAATATTTGTGAACCACCATAAATTGTTAAATTTAAATCTGTTAAATAACGACCACATTTATTAAGTAGCAATCTAAAAAATTTAATTTTTTGAGCAGCTGTTGTATATTTAGATAAAATATTTTGACAATCATTATATTCCCAGTGAAGAATTTCAAGTTTTTTTACTTGAGACCAAGATAAATCAAGAGCTCTATTCCATTTTTTGCATACTAAAAAAATTAATAAATTAAACAATTATATATTAAATTGTAATAATATATCCTATAATTATTAGTTATAATATCATACCAAATGAAAGTTTTGGTCTTTCATAAACTGGCAAATACATAAATATTTCAGCAAGACAATCATCATCAAGAAGATTATTTACTATATCATTTTGAAGTGGATCCAAACACTGGCTACTCTCACAATCAATCTAAAAATAATAGTTAATATTTATTGTTTAATAATAATTCTGTATATGTATTATTATTAATATAATGATTATTTTGTACTAACTTTACGCTTTTTGTTTGAGTATGAAAGTTGACTTGTATAATCCTGATATTTTTTGTATAATATTTTTAACTCTAATTCACTTATAGTTCGAGACTCTGTCATAATAAAAGTTATAAACAATATATTTATTAACAAAATTGCATTTGTTTTTTAATTATAACCCTATTTTTTAAAATGTTCCAAGATCACCTTGTGATTGTTGTGATTTAACAAAGTGTAAACAAGTTTTAAGTTACGTTATAATGACAGTAATAATGACATCTTGCTTTTAACCAACAGATGATAAAAAAATGACTCAAAATGGTGTCTGATATTATTGACATTTACTAACACTAATTTACAATAGACAAATGTCAATATAAATATTATTTTATTCTTAAATACATACAGTATTTATATTTCATAATTAAATAAATATAATATAAATAGTTATTAATCAAAAAAATAAAATAAAATAAAATAAAACAATAAAAATGACACCACCAATGGAAAGAATACAAACATTAGAAGCAATTGAAAAAGATATAATAACATGTTTACAAAGTGCTGGTAGGTTATAAATATAAATAATAAAATAATAATAATTAATGATAATTTAATAATTAAAGGTCAAGCATTTCAAGAATTAAGTAAAGAAAAATCAAGTTTAAAACAAGCAGAAACACAAACACATCAATTTTTAAAAACACTTGGTCATGTTGAATCAAAATTAAGTGAACAAATAAATTATTTAACACAAGTATCAACAGGTAAATTTAACAATAAAAAAAAAAAACATTAATAATAATAATAATTTATATATATTTTATTTTTTTAATAATAATTAAATTTTATAACATTAAATATTTTATTTATCAGGACAACCTCATGAAGGTTCTGGTTATGCAAGTCAAAAAGTATTACAAATGGCATGGCATAGATTGGAGCATGCACGAAGTAGAGTTAATGAATTAGAAAAACTTAAAAATAAACATCTTCATGGAAGATCATTTGCTAGAGCACCACAACAACAAGTACCATCATCAAGTGCACCAACTCAAATGTCACAAACAAATGCAAATACATAATTATTATAATTTTTATATTATTAATTAACAATAGTGATTATAACAATCATAATTGTCTCTTTTATATTATTATTATTATTAACTTTTCAATATTTAAAAAAATAAAACTAAAAAAAAAAAAAAAAAACAAACTGGATTTTGTTTTGATTCTATTCTAATTTTTTTACTTTTTAAAAATTCTTTTAACGTTAAAAAAATTATACTTATTTATGGAATTATCTAACAAGTATAAAATACAAATTTTTTTTTTTCTTAAATATATATATTGTTCATTTCGAAATAATAAAAAAAAAAAAAAACTCAAGGCACCAAACCATCTATTCCATTAAATCGTCTTTTGACTAGCATATCAACAGTTCCAGTTAACTGAAGTCTTGATTGTTTTTCTTCTTCAAGTTGTCTTGTTAACTGTATCATTTGACTTTTTAAATCCTTAACTTGTGTTTTCAAGGTCTCAACATTCTCCGGCAAGCTCCTATTTAATAATAATAATTAATAACAATAAATATAGTTTTTTTTTTTCTTCAAATATATTATTTTATATAAAAAACAAAACAAAATCAACAACATTGACTCCAGAATTAGCTAATTTTGAATAATTCATAAATTCAAAAAATGAATTTAATAGAATTATTACAAAACTTACCTGTTAATGTCACAAGTATCCATAATTTTTCCTTTACA
>WSYQ01000848.1:0-5000 GCA_011426435.1 Lysiphlebus fabarum
ATAATTATATAATATAATAATAAAAATAAACAATTTTTATTAATTTTTATTAATTATTTATTATTTTTTTATAAAAAATTACAATTTGTACTAAGTTATAAAAAAAATTTAAAAAAATAAAAAAATTAAATATTTATTATTTATCATTATAATAATAATTAAATATTAATAAATTATTATTTTTTATTATATATAATATTTATTCATCTATTTATTTATTTAATATATATAAAAAAAAAAATTTTATGTGAATAGTTCACATAAAACTTATACCTATAGTATCTATTACATATATTATCTATTTAGTTACCCGACGGAACAAACACAAAAAAATTTTCAAAGTCAAAATCTTTTTGTATTAAATCATAAAAAATTTTTAATAATAATAAAAAATTAATAATAATTAATAATTAATATATAATTATATAATATAATAATAAAAATAAACAATTTTTATTAATTTTTATTAATTATTTATTATTTTTTTATAAAAAATTACAATTTGTACTAAGTTATAAAAAAAATTTAAAAAAAAAAAAAAATTAAATATTTATTATTTATCATTATAATAATAATTAAATATTAATAAATTATTATTTTTTATTATATATAATATTTATTCATCTATTTATTTATTTAATATATAAAAAAAAAAAATTTTATGTGAATAGTTCACATAAAACTTATACCTATAGTATCTATTACATATATTATCTATTTAGTTACCCGACGGAATAAACACAAAAAAATTTTCAAAGTCAAAATCTTTTTGTATTAAATCATAAAAAATTTTTAATAATAATAAAAAATTAATAATAATTAATAATTAATATATAATTATATAATATAATAATAAAAATAAACAATTTTTATTAATTTTTATTAATTATTTATTATTTTTTTATAAAAAATTACAATTTGTACTAAGTTATAAAAAAAATTTAAAAAAAAAAAAAAATTAAATATTTATTATTTATCATTATAATAATAATTAAATATTAATAAATTATTATTTTTTATTATATATAATATTTATTCATCTATTTATTTATTTAATATATAAAAAAAAAAAAATTTTATGTGAATAGTTCACATAAAACTTATACCTATAGTATCTATTACATATATTATCTATTTAGTTACCCGACGGAATAAACACAAAAAAATTTTCAAAGTCAAAATCTTTTTGTATTAAATCATAAAAAATTTTTAATAATAATAAAAAATTAATAATAATTAATAATTAATATATAATTATATAATATAATAATAAAAATAAACAATTTTTATTAATTTTTATTAATTATTTATTATTTTTTTATAAAAAATTACAATTTGTACTAAGTTATAAAAAAAATTTAAAAAAAAAAAAAAATTAAATATTTATTATTTATCATTATAATAATAATTAAATATTAATAAATTATTATTTTTTATTATATATAATATTTATTCATCTATTTATTTATTTAATATATAAAAAAAAAAAAATTTTATGTGAATAGTTCACATAAAACTTATACCTATAGTATCTATTACATATATTATCTATTTAGTTACCCGACGGAATAAACACAAAAAAATTTTCAAAGTCAAAATCTTTTTGTATTAAATCATAAAAAATTTTTAATAATAATAAAAAATTAATAATAATTAATAATTAATATATAATTATATAATATAATAATAAAAATAAACAATTTTTATTAATTTTTATTAATTATTTATTATTTTTTTATAAAAAATTACAATTTGTACTAAGTTATAAAAAAAATTTAAAAAAAAAAAAAATTAAATATTTATTATTTATCATTATAATAATAATTAAATATTAATAAATTATTATTTTTTATTATATATAATATTTATTCATCTATTTATTTATTTAATATATAAAAAAAAAAATTTTATGTGAATAGTTCACATAAAACTTATACCTATAGTATCTATTACATATATTATCTATTTAGTTACCCGACGGAATAAACACAAAAAAATTTTCAAAGTCAAAATCTTTTTGTATTAAATCATAAAAAATTTTTAATAATAATAAAAAATTAATAATAATTAATAATTAATATATAATTATATAATATAATAATAAAAATAAACAATTTTTATTAATTTTTATTAATTATTTATTATTTTTTTATAAAAAATTACAATTTGTACTAAGTTATAAAAAAAATTTAAAAAAAAAAAAAAATTAAATATTTATTATTTATCATTATAATAATAATTAAATATTAATAAATTATTATTTTTTATTATATATAATATTTATTCATCTATTTATTTATTTAATATATAAAAAAAAAAAATTTTATGTGAATAGTTCACATAAAACTTATACCTATAGTATCTATTACATATATTATCTATTTAGTTACCCGACGGAATAAACACAAAAAAATTTTCAAAGTCAAAATCTTTTTGTATTAAATCATAAAAAATTTTTAATAATAATAAAAAATTAATAATAATTAATAATTAATATATAATTATATAATATAATAATAAAAATAAACAATTTTTATTAATTTTTATTAATTATTTATTATTTTTTTATAAAAAATTACAATTTGTACTAAGTTATAAAAAAAATTTAAAAAAAAAAAAAAATTAAATATTTATTATTTATCATTATAATAATAATTAAATATTAATAAATTAATAATATATTATTTATAAAAGTTATAAATAATAGTGTTTTTATAATTTTGACTTTTTTTTTTTTCTAAGTTCAAAAAGCCGTATTGAAAAATGTACGTTTCAACAACAAATAGGGGCCTTTTTAACATGTAATTTAATGGGTTCGGGTATACAATTAAGTTTTTGCTTTCGGTTTTATAGGTAAAAGCGCTTGGAGAGCAATTCAATATATACGTTTTTCATATGTATTATATATTTTATGGTAACTTTTACCATATTTTTATATAATATAAATATATTATATACACACAGTAAAAATATTATATACTAAATATATACATATATGCTTTAAATATGTAAGTATTTTCATAAATTTTTTTTATGGATGCTTAGCATGTCTAGTATATTTATTATACTACTTGCTCGTATTGTTATATGTATATATTTTTTATATTTATTATTTTTATATATGTTGTGTTTATATATATTATATAATATGAAAAATTTTGTTACTACGAAATATTGTTATTGTTTTTTATCCATATATATATGCGTTTATGTTATTTTAAAATTTAATAAAACACATCATTACCACGGGTCGATGTCTATGACTGAATGGCTCTTTATGTGGTACGCGTTATAAACGTTTTAAAATAACAAAAAAATTTGTAATATACAATTATATTGTTATACAAAATATAACTGAGCATCAACTTACTCCATTCCGAGCAAGAATACCAAATTATTTACGATTTACCATGTCGAGAAAAATATATTATATAAAATATATATTTATCTAACGAAAGTGTAAATTTAAAAAAAAATGAGAGAATGTTTGAAAATTATAACCATTGATTATAACATAATATATATATTATTTATATAATAACCAAAAATAAATAATATATATTGTTATTAAAATTTTAATATATAAAATATAAAAAATTAATATATTGTATATACAATTTTTTTTTTTTTTTAAAAAAAAATTATTGTATTACAATACCCAATAATTTTTAAAATAAATATTTATAATATTTATTTTTTTAAAATATTGGGATAAAGGAGTATATTCGTTTTAAAAAATGGAGAATACTAATACTGTATACTTAAATAAAGTAACGAAGCTCCCTGGTTGATCCTGCCAGTAGTGATATGCTTGTCTCAAAGATTAAGCCATGCATGTCTAAGTACATGCCTAATTAAGGTGAAACCGCGAATGGCTCATTAAATCAGTTATGGTTCCTTAGATTGTACCCACATTTACTTGGATAACTGTGGTAATTCTAGAGCTAATACATGCAAACTAGAATTCCGACCAGAGATGGAAGGAATGCTTTTATTAGATCAAAACCAATCGGTGGTATATAATTTCGGTTATATATCCATCGTTAATTTTGATGACTCTGAATAACTTTGTGCTGATCGCATTGGTCTTTGTACCGGCGACGAATCTTTCAAATGTCTGCCTTATCAACTGTCGATGGTAGGTTCTGTGCCTACCATGGTTGTAACGGGTAACGGGGAATCAGGGTTCGATTCCGGAGAGGGAGCCTGAGAAACGGCTACCACATCCAAGGAAGGCAGCAGGCGCGCAAATTACCCACTCCCAGCACGGGGAGGTAGTGACGAAAAATAACGATACGGGACTCATCCGAGGCCCCGTAATCGGAATGAGTACACTTTAAATCCTTTAACGAGGATCCATTGGAGGGCAAGTCTGGTGCCAGCAGCCGCGGTAATTCCAGCTCCAATAGCGTATATTAAAGTTGTTGCGGTTAAAAAGCTCGTAGTTGAATCTGTGTGCCACGCTGTCGGTTCATCGCTCGCGATGTTTAACTGGCATGATTGTGGGACGTCCTACCGGTGGATTTAGCTTTATATATTTTCGAATATATTTAGCGATCCAACTAATATCCCGTCGCGGTGCTCTTCATTGAGTGTCGAGGTGGGCCGGTACTTTTACTTTGAACAAATTAGAGTGCTTAAAGCAGGCTTTTTTTGCCTGAATACTGTGTGCATGGAATAATAGAATAGGACCTCGGTTCTATTTTGTTGGTTTTCGGAACCCCGAGGTAATGATTAATAGGGACAGATGGGGGCATTCGTATTGCGACGTTAGAGGTGAAATTCTTGGATCGTCGCAAGACGAACAGAAGCGAAAGCATTTGCCAAAAATGTTTTCATTAATCAAGAACGAAAGTTAGAGGTTCGAAGGCGATCAGATACCGCCCTAGTTCTAACCATAAACGATGCCAGCTAGCGATCCGCCGAAGTTCCTCCGATGACTCGGCGGGCAGCTTCCGGGAAACCAAAGCTTTTGGGTTCCGGGGGAAGTATGGTTGCAA
>WSYQ01000848.1:10000-15000 GCA_011426435.1 Lysiphlebus fabarum
ATGTCAACGTGAAGAAATTCAAGCAAGCGCGGGTAAACGGCGGGAGTAACTATGACTCTCTTAAGGTAGCCAAATGCCTCGTCATCTAATTAGTGACGCGCATGAATGGATTAACGAGATTCCCTCTGTCCCTATCTACTATAATCGTATGCGCTGAATGAATGTAAATAATGTGAGGATATGAATTAAGAGGAACGGAGAATACCGCAGACAGATAAGCTTGGCACGGCGCAATTACCACACTGCAAACTGCCTGGCTTGTCTCTCTGTATGGGGAGCACTCTCGTCAGTTGAATTTATTCAGCTGGCGAGAGGAGCTCCCCATTTCTATTTAAAACTTTTTGGTATTACTCAGGCTCTTTTTTTCGGACCCGAACTGTGCGTAATCATTTTAACGTATACATGTAGAAAATAACCGTGTACGCTGAATGAATGTAAAAACTAAAATATCGGAACTACAAACACTGGAAGCTCGCGATTATGGTATTATTATACCATGGCGAGCAGGCCAAGTGCCCGATGCTAGTTCCGTTTTAATATACACCTTTCTTGAACGGGCAAGAAAACCATATCGTGCGATGCACCAGGGGTGGGGTGGGGAAGGAGAGGGAGAGGAGACAAGGAAACCGTGCACCGTACGTTAAATTCAAATTAAATAAAAGATTTTGAGTCACTGACTCCGACCAAATTTTTGAAAAATTTTTTGGCCGTAGTTTTTGCCTTAAAATCAACCTTCCTGCAACTCGGGGAACTCCCCGGGCTGTTCGTGCTCATCTCACTTATTATAGTGAGTCTCCCTCGAACGTATTCATTCAACGCAAAACACGTAGAATATATATTGTATGCGCTGAATGAATGTAATCAATGTGAGGATATGAATTAAGAGTAACGGAGTGAGTACCGCAGAGGGATAAGCTAGGCTTTGCACGGAGCAAATTTCCACACTGCAATCTGCCTGGCTTGTCTCTCTGTATGGGGAGCACTTTCGTCAGTTGGATTTATTCAGCTGGCGAGAGGAGCTCCCCATTTCTATTTAAAACTTTTTGGTATCACTCAGGCTCTTTCTTCGGACCCGAACTGTGCGTAATCATTTAACGTATACATGTAGAAAATAACCGTGTACGCTGAATGAATGTAAAAACTAAAATATCGGAACTACAAACACTGGAAGCCCGCGATTATGGTATTATCATACCATGGCGAGCAGGCCAAGTGCCCGATGCTAGTTCCATTTTAAAATATACACCTTCTTGAACGGGCAAGAAAACCATATCGTGCGATGCACCAGGGGGGGGTGGGGAAGGAGAGGGAGAGGAGACAAGGAAACCGTGCACCGTACGTTAAATTCAAATTAAATAAAAGATTTTTGAGTCACTGACTCCGACCAAATTTTTGAAAAATTTTTGGCCGTAGTTTTTGCCTTAAAATCAACCTTCCTGCAGCTCGGGGAACTCCCCGGGCTGTTCGTGCTCATCTCATTTATTATAGTGAGTCTCCCTCGATCGTATTCATTCAACGCAAAACACGTAGAATATATTGTATGCGAAGAATGAATGTAGTCAATATATACAAAAATCCTCTAAAATAACGACTTTATTTGGTTTCATTCAAACAAATAAAACTCGGACATTTCCACTATATAATATTGCAAGTGGAATTTTAGTCAATACTAATTTTCCGGTCATTGGTAACCTATAGGATATTTATCGTAACACATAAATATTTTCCTAGAAGGACTAAGTATTTAACGGGGAATTCGTTCTAATGGAAACTCCGTTAAATGTCCGTATCCGGACGTCTCAAGGTTTTTAAATGAATTTTCACCACGTGATTATTGCAATATTTCTCGATATTCTCGGACTATACACACGTATATAATGCTTATATCAATTAATGGAATGTTCAAGCAGAAACCAAGCAAAAGTCTTGCTGTTTGTTTCATTACAGTAATCAATTCAGCCCTACGTTGTAACTCTTGATGACGCATAATACATATTCATTTATGTACATATGTTGAGAAAGGGACTTCGTTACGTCCCGTAATATACATGCAATTTTTGTGAAACTTTTTGTGTATGTATATTCGAGATTTGCGAGAACTTGTAGTAGTCGCCAGATGGGTTGCTACTAAACCTCGGAACTACGAACACTGGAAGCTCGCGAAAATGGTACATAAGATACCATGGCGAGCAAGCCAAGTGCCCGACGATAGATCCGATTCCAATATATATTCTTGAACGGGCAAGAAAAAAAAAAAAAAAAGAGAGAAAAGGGAAAGGGGGGAAAAAAAAAAGAAAAAAAGGATTTTTTTTTTTTTTTTTTTTTTTTTTTTTTTTTTTTTTTTTTTTTTTTTATTTCTATTATAGGTTCGGAAGCAATATGTATGAGGCAAGTTCACACTTTCTACTTTCGTGTCGCTGCTGTTCTTACGTCTTTTATGCTTTCATTTTTCTTCCAATTCCCGGAACCATAAAACACCCTTGCTCAAGGTATTATCCTTCCCCCATCCATACCGTCTCAAAAAGGATACCCTTGCTCAAGGTATTCTTACTGTCTTTTATCTCGTATAACCCACTCACTATTTCCCTATTTCATTTTACAGCCGAGGTTTCCGGTGGCTTTGCTCTCAAATAAGCCGCCAAATAATACAACCATGAGAAAGTCGCTTAATTTAAATTTGTCCGGAGTTAAAATAGGCCCCATGGATCTCCGGGGTGGGCCGATTAACGATTTAATCAGACCTTTGACACGTTCAAGGGCAACGAGGGATAGTATGGCGAATCGCCCAGCGAGGGAACATCATCCCGTACGAGTTCTGCCTCGTGCGTTGGTGTTGCCTGAGGTGCGTCTTCGCCCCCTCCCAGCTATGGCAACACACTCATCAAGGTTGCCTGCCCCAACCCTTTCGCATGGGGCAGTCGTTAATAAAGAAGTTAGGGTTACATTAGATAGGATTAGGAATAATTTCGCGTCGCGTGCAGTTACCCCTTTTAAAAATTTTCAGGTTCGCTCTTCCGGATCAACAGCTCCAAAAACACCTACTGGTCTGCATTCCAGAGGAAGGAAATTCACAGGCGTAAGGGTAATGCAGTTGAACATGGCCAGGTCGACAGTGGTGACTGGTGAAGTTCGGGAATTGGCTGCCGCGAAACGTCTTGACATTCTGCTATTGCAAGAACCACATGTTTTGACACGTCAAGGCAAACAATTCATTCCAGGTCTCGGTAGTTCCAACTCCATTTTTGCTGATTTCAGGAATTCTCCATGGGCTGCAGTTGTCATTTCTAATCCATTTTTTACAGGTATCCAGATAGCAGAGCTCAGCAACTCACACTGTTCCTGTGTTGAGATACAAACACCAAGCTTCTCTTTTTACGCCGTATCCGTGTACTTCCAATGTAGGGATAAAGGCAAGGAAAGAAAGAAGCATATTGAACACCTCTCAAAGGTACTCCGCCAGTTGAAAGGGAAGAAAGTCTTGATAGGACTGGATTCCAATTCGCATTCTCCTCTGTGGGGCGGTATCGAAACCGACAAAGAGGGAGAAATGCTCGAAACGCTTATTGCAGAACATAGGCTCACACTTGTCAATGATATTGTTCAAGGCCCAACGTATTCCAATGCCAGGGGATCGTCATTTATCGACGTGACCCTAGCAACATCGGGACTTGAACAAAGGGTCAATGACTGGAAGCTAAGGCCAACTTGGACGACAAGTGACCACACAGCTATAGATATAAGAATTGGAGTACCCAAAGTAAATCGAGGTAACTGCGTTTTTCGCACAAGGTTCGACACTCGTCGGGCTGACTGGGAAAAATTCAGCAGCACACTTCGGGAGCTTTCAAACTCCACACTTAGGGTTATCCAACTTGACTCCCCCGCTCGCGTTGAAGAAATGGCAAAGGCAATCACAGAGGTGCTCATTGAGGCCTGTGAAAAGTCTATGCCCCGTCGGCGTCGTATACGCAAAAAGAATCCGTGGTGGAACGAGGATCTTGAGGCGCAAAAGCAATCCTTATGCAGTTTGCGTCGCAAGACTCGTAAAGATAGAAATTGCGTAGAATTAAAATTAAGTTACAGAAAATCATTAGGCAAATATAGGGACGCGACGAGACTTGCCCGTATTCAAAGCTGGAGAGACTTCACATCTTCAGTCGGGAACGAAAACCCTTTTAGCTGGGTATATAAGAACTGCGCGGGGAAAATCCCTGTCAACAGTGCAATGCATACCCTCCGTAAGGGTAATGGCGAAACAAAAACAATGTTGGAAACCGCCCAACATCTTTTAGATACACACGTCCCAGATGACGATGTGGAAGTAGAGTCACCGGAACAACGCGCCCTTAAGGAGAGAGTTAAAATTGCACCAGAGACAGAGGACGCTCCTAAATTTGATATGCTAGATGTCGCAATAGCGATTTCATCTCTTAAAAATAATAAATCACCCGGGCCCGACTTTATCGAAGTTGAGGTGTTTAAAAAGGCGACCCCAATTCTAGGCGAAATTGTACGATTCTACAATGGCTGCGTTGAATTCGGTCTCTTCCCGGACGCGCTTAAGGAAGGTTCCCTCAGAACCTTTCTTAAAGGAAACGGAAAAGACCCTCATGATGCTAAATCATACAGGCCTATCTGTTTGCTATCTGTGATAGGAAAAGTATTCGAAAGGTTATTAATTACCCAGCTCCAAACGAATGCACTCTCCCCAGACAAACTTTCTAAACGGCAATATGGATTTATGATCGGGAGATCCACCGACGACGCAATCGTCGAATTACGCCGAATGGTAGATAACAGTATCGATAAATATACTGCCGTAGTATTATACGATATCTCAGGGGCTTTCGATAACGTATGGTGGCCCTTAATTTTCGACGGGTTACATAGGAACGGATGTCCTAAAAATATATACAAGGTAATCCTTAATTACTTTGTAAATCGTAGGGTCAAAATAGAATGGGGAACACAAATAATCAGTAAGACCGCCACAAAGGGAT